>JAUZSV010255200.1:0-12224 GCA_034780495.1 Parotocinclus cesarpintoi
CAGGGTTAACTGTGGACGTAAGAGGAAGCTGTCTGAAAGGGATGTTCGGGTGCTAACCAGGATTATATCCAAAAAACATAAAACCACGGCTGCCCAAATCATGGCAGAATTAAATGTGCACCTGAACTCTCCTGTTTCCACCAGAAGTGTCCGTCAGGATCCACAGGCTCAATTTACACAGCCAGGCTGCTATAACCAAACCTTTGTCTAAAACCAGGTGTTTCAGTTTCATTGTCCAACCCCTGTATAAATATATATGTATGTATTCATTCATATACAAGTTCATTCGATATCAGTTGAATGGTTGGATAAAATACAGAAGACATGGCACTTTAATGTTCAAGGCTAATAATAAAAGGTGCCATGCTAGTGTTTGTTTGTATTGCTTTCTCACATGCATCCAATGCTGAAAAGAGATAAGAGCCACATTAAATCTGATCTGACCAGTCAGAAATACAAAGAACATATGATATTCATATGCGACATATGAATGTGATTTGAATCGGATTGGAAAAAATTGCATGTTTTAAGCCATTCAGGCTGCACATAATTTGTCCAGCTCAAATCAGATTTGAGTTCAAATCCAATCTGAACAATTCAAATAACATACAGGCATTTGCTAAAGACAAAATTGGAATGGTACAACTGCAGTAAGGAGGTAGGTAAGATTTTGCATATAAAGATTGAGTAAATAATCAAAGTAATTTCAGTTGTCATTGCTTGGAGGATAAGTAATGCCAAATCTGCTCCTCTTTATTACTGTTAATAACTTTATTGCTGCTTACCTTCAAATGTTCCTGTGCTGTTGGATTATGTATATGAGTTTGTCTTGCTTTTTAATTCAAATTTATTTCTACCTAGCTTTATCAATTAATTTTCATGCTTTTGGTTTTTCATTTATTTTCCAAAGATATGGAGTTCAGGTTCACTCTGTCTTCCTCACTCTGCTGAATTCATCATTTGCAGTGGCTTTGTCATTTTGATTGTGTGTGGCAGATCCGTGCACGTTACCACTGGATGAGGGTGGGTGTACCAGATATACACTGCGCTGGTACTTTAATTCCCAGGTGGGCGAATGTAGACCCTTTATCTACAGTGGCTGTGGAGGAAATGGCAACTGCTACACACATAAAGAAGAGTGTGAACAGCAATGCCTAAAGGACAGCAGAGGTACACAGAGTCAGTTTGTTAAAAAAATCAGCAGACACAATCATTTGTAATTCCTGTCCATTGTGTCTTGCAGCTACTCTTGGTGTGAAAGGTGGGCGGTAATGATGGAACTACAAAGCCTTCAGAAGAACATCAATATTTATGATTCTCATCATATTTATCCGACTTTACAGATTTGGTACACCCATCTATGTTCAGACAGTCTTTATGTATATTTTTTTTTTAATGTCCCATATTCACGCTCACAAAAATTAGGGGATATTTCATTAATAATTCTGCTCATAATTCTTGTGAGCCGTATAGTATATATAACTTTTTTGACTTTCAACTCTGTTTTGCCAACCACATGTATCTCACATTAGGAATTAGGCACATATCAAATAGATCATACTGCCTTCATGGCATAAAAAAGATTGTGATGCAAATTACAGATCTTAGTTGTAGAAATATTGGCATTTGGATATATCAAGTATATACACAATTTTAGCAGTTGTGTTATTATTATATTATTATTTGGTCAATCTAACAAAGTGAGTTTACAGTGTTATGATCTTGATCTTGATAAATTGATCAATTGACCAAAGCAAGGAAAGCCAAGGATCAAAAGAAAAGTGTAAAAGCAGTAACTGTTGGTTTTGAGATAGACTGTTGTGAAGATTTTCTTTTAATTACATATAAATGTTTCTGTTTTAGTATCTGCTGACTAGTATGGAAAATATTTATTGATCATTATTAGCCAGACACCATAGCCTGTATTTACCAGTTTTAACCAATATGCATTTGTGCCCCTATACTCCTATACAGCTAACACTACCCTTATACTGCTAACAAAAATGAACCCATAATGAAATATTATTTAATTTTTGTGAGCGGTGCAGAAGGGTTTGTGGCAATCCATGATGATCAGTGATTTTGTACACTTCTAGTTCCTACTTCCTTCTTAATAAGGTGAGTAAGTAGGTCTGACATCTCACATTTTTCGATTGCGAAAGAAACTGGGATAATTTATCTTAGCATCTAGAACAGCTAATTGATATCTGATGAGAATTAGCACAGCAGCAGTGTGCTAACTATCTGTTGGATAACCATATCACATTTGCTACTATAAGCAGTTCCATTAATCCTAATTCTATTGTGTATGGGTGTGAAAATCATTTTAAAAAGTTAGCTGTATATTGTCTTTATGAACATCACAATGCTAAGGTATTTACCAAAAATACCCATGCCAGTTGTACATCTCTATTTATGGTTACATTGGGTTTTTGGGCAATGCTAGACCTGCTTACATGTGTAGAATCAAGACTGCCATTTTTGCAGCTACTATTTTTAGTACACAGTCAGTCTCTGCTGTAGAGAGAAGCACTGTGGATGTGTACTTCAGCTGGGAAACCAAACTAATTGTTTTTTAAATTGCATGTTTACTTCTTGTTTCAAAAGAAATGGTGCTATTAGGACATATTTATATAATATGTATTGTACTTGATAAAGTCTTTTTGTAAATGGTAAATATTGCTTTTAAAAAATCAGTTTGTTTGCTTCTGTTTGTCTGGAATTGCATTTATTTTTTTTAATTAATTAAAAATAATTAATTATTTTTTACATTTATATTAGGTTAAATGAAGATTTTTTCATTTAATATAGATTGAACTTTGTAAATGTGTGTCCTTGTGCGTGTGCGTGCGTATGTGTGAGAGACAGATGGACTACAGTTTGTAATTGGGAAAGATGCTTCTATTTGAGAAGTGGAACTGATAAGTTGGACAATGGTGGTCACTAATAAAGTGATTAGAGAGTATACTGAGTATATATACAGTGGGGAAAATAACCCTGCTATTTTTGAGTTTTCCCTTCACAAAGAATGGAGAGGTCTGTAATTTTTATCGTAGGTACGTGACAACTTGAGAGACAGAATCTAAATCACATTCGATGACTTTTGAATAATTATTTTGAATTTTATTGTACAAAATAAGTATTTGATCACCTACCAACCAGTGTATAATTATGTCTCCCACAGACCTGTTTTTCTTTAAGAAGCCTTCCTATTCTACAAAAACAGCTTTGTGACAATTACAATTATTTGAATTTGAATTAAATGGATGAAACACAAGATGACTGTCAGTATTCCTCGGTCTGGGACTCCATGCAAGATCTCACCTTGTCAGGTAAGGATGATTCTGAGAAATGTCAGGAATCAGCCCAGAACTACACTGTAGGACCTAGTCAATGATCTGAAGAGAGTTGGGACCACATTCCCAAAGATGACCGCTAGTTATCCACTACGCTGTCATAAATTAAGATTCTGCAGGGCGTGCAAGTTCCCCCTGCTCATGCAAATCCTGGACTTGAAGTTCGCAAGATGACCATCTGGATGATTCAGCGGTGGCATGGGAGATGGTAATGTGTTCAGATGAGAGCAAAATATAGCTTTTTGGTATGAATTCCATTCGCCATGTTTGAAGGAAGAAAAAGAAGAAGGATACCATCACATCTTGAAGCATGGGGGTGTAAACATGCTTTGGAGAAAAGGGGACAGAACGGCTGCCCCATATTGAAGGGAGGATGGATGGCGTCATGGATTGCAAGATTTTGACCAACAACCTCCCTCTTTCAATAAGAGCACTGAAGATACACAAATAATACCTGATCAGTGGTAGTCCTTCTAGGGGTGCTTAACAGAGTAAAGGGGAAAGTATATAGAGAAACAAGTGGACTATATTCCATCTAATGTAGAACAGAGTGGAACTGAACAAATGGACATTGAGTGTAGAAAAAAGTTAGTTGTAAAACCAGATAATTTCACTGTTTTTAACTTTTGGTCTATCATTTGGAAAGACCCACCTATCTATATACATATACAGGCACATATCTTGAAAAGGTTACAAATATATTTCTGCTGCACTAAATATTCGCAAGAGCATCACAGTGTCCGTTATAATTTTTAAATGGAAGAAGTTGGGAACAACCATCCTATTTAGACACTGGCCAATCTGGGCTTTATGGCAGAGTTTTCAAGTTCTCCTCAGATCAGAAAATCTGGTTTCTCACAGTCCAAAAGTCCTTATTTTAATTTTTGCTTCGGGTGGGATTTCATGTGTCTTTTACTGAAGAGATTCTTTTATCTGGCCACTCTACCACAAAGCCTAGATTGGTGATGTGATGTATTGATATTTGACAGTCCTTTTTGGAAAAGAATCAATCAACAAACCACTTTTTTGGGAGAGGAGCAGGACGAAAAGGCTAAAATACGGTATGCTAAAGCTTTCAACAGTTGTTTTTAATGTAATATATGGCCATTATACTATTAAGCAGATCACAGATGCATTATACAGAACTGTACAAAATGTTTAAGACGCCATTACATTTACTTTGTTTGCACAAGTGCTATCTCTCTCTCCCCTTTGACTATTACAAATAACTTGGCATCTCATTGCAATTCATTGAGTATAGTTAGGCCACCTCTGCAGCTCTGTCACTCAGATACCACTTTAACATTCACATCCTCTCATACATATTCATGTTTGTTTTCACTTTCTCTATCTGCTCCATCTTTTCCTTCTAGTGCCTGCTTGAGCTGTACTGAAATGGCTCTTTTTATCACACCCGCAAAACCCTTAGTTTTTGATAATTACCTTGGATATGCTTTCTTGCTATAAATTTGTCATGCCTCAGTATTGAGTCATTGTTGTAGGTTATGGCTTCACATTGTATTAAAATCACTTTTTGACTGAGCTGCCTACGAAAATTGTTTAGAAAATATAGGGCAACATGGCAGTTTTTAAAAAATAAGCCTCCATCCTGTTTAAGCCGAGCTCTTAGACACTAAATAAGAAATTTAGATTAGCAACCGTTAGCAACAGTCTATCATAACCATTAAAAGTGAAGAGCTGAATCTGTGTCTGTACTTGTATCCATTTAACTCTGAATTAATATAATCTGCTGCAAACATTTTTCAGACATTTTGGCCCATATTGACACAAAATCATGATGTAGCTACTGCAGATTTGTCTGCTGCACATCCATGTTGTGACTCTCATTTCACTACACCCCACAGGTGCTGTATTGGCTTGGGATCTGGTGAGAGTGGATGCTATTTGAGCATAGTACAACCTGCTCTCATATTCAGGAAATTAGTTTGAGATTTCAACTTTGTGACCTGACACGTTCTCCTGCTGGAAGTAGCCACTAAAATATGGGTACACTGTAGTCATAAATGGATGAACAGGATCAGCAACAATACTCAGGTAGGCTTTGCGGAGTTAAAAGATGCTCAGTTGGTGTTAAGAGGCCCAAACTGTCAAGAAAATATTTCCCACACCATCACCGACAGTTGTCATGTTGTTTATTTCAAATTCTGATCTACCATTGAAATACAGGCAGTGTTTTCCCAGTCTTATATTGTCCAATTTTGTAAGCCAATGGGGACTGTAACCTCTCTGTGAGAGATTAACTGCTAGACACACTGTTAGAAATGCCTCTACAACACACTCAAAAACATTTTTCCAGTTGACAGACAGGCGATGCATCGCTGAACTAAGAGAAGCAGGATAGATGTTTTGATGTATTGCCTGCCATCGTTTTGGAGAAACACACTGTCCCAACTGCTGGTGTGATGACCTAGGGAGTCATTGCATACAACAGTCGGTCACCCCTAATAGTTATATGAGGGGCACTAACAGCTTAACGGTGGGGGGCATCCTGCGACCACGTGTTGCTTCTCATGTCTCATGGTTTCATAAGAATATCTCTGCCAGATCGCAACACTTTTTTGGCCTGCTCAGTTGCCTGATGTATCGCCAGTCAAGCATTTACAGTACCAGCCAGGACACCAGCTTCAGCGAACTATGAGTGTGAAGGATCTACAGACCCAGCTATGGGCAAATGTGTCACAGAAGCATGTCTAACAGCTGGTGATGTCTGACCACAAGGTACATTATCTGAAAGTAGCATGTGAGAGCCTTTTTATAAAGCAGAGGGGGGAAGCACCTCTGTGGCCTCCAATGTCTAATCATTGTCCAACAAATGTCTAACATATCTCCCTGAGACGAAACTGCAGGCCACATTCCTATCTTGGTGCTTTACTTTTATCTATACATATAATTGTATCTATATACATGCACACCTATATACACTACTCACAAATATTAGGATATATTTCATTATGAGAAATTACATTTGGAACTATCTCCTATATATACAGTACGTGTCTTTGTAAATGGCTGGTGATGGAACAATCACTTATGAGAGCAAATCTGAATCAGTGAATACACACACTTGGATTAGACAGTCCAGGTAGCAATTTGTTTAGGGTTGGGTGTAGAGTTATCATTATTACCTACGCAAGCACATGTTGATTAAAACACCCCTTAACGATATTGTTATGCGATTGCGTTTACGGGCAGTGTCTCCTAAAAACAGGCCAAGTTTGACTATTAAACGGACTGTATCATTTTACTTGTAGCTATAATTTTAAAATATGATTGAAAACATTTTTAAAATAGTGGCAAATGGGAAAGCAAGGGAACATATAATTACAGAAGTAGGGTAATACTGTGTGTATATTTATGCAGTATTTCTGTAGGATATGTGAGAAAATTTGACTGATCCTCACAGAGCAAAGTGCATTCATTATTCTTTTATGTAAGCTTTTATTTGACGAACGAAAAGAGCTAAATGACTTGCATAAGCAGACTAAGGTTAGGGTTGCCATTAATGGTAATGTCCTGACAAACGGGCGAATACAGGCGTGTTTGTAGTGCTTTGTCGTGTAGGCTGAATCTGAAGGAGCTGTACCCGGCTGGTACGTTCAGAATGACAACACACAGTGACTGGCGCAGCAGCAGTTGTAACAGGGTTACTGACAGTGAGCTAGAGGAAATGAGTGAGACAGGACAGGGCTTTGGAGAGATCGGACACCTGCGCTGTTTAGTGCTCTCGGTGCAATAAACTGATGTGAAGCGAACAGCTCTGAGCTCTTGCACTTAACGATGCAGGAAATGATCCCGGCCTCGTCCCGCCGAATCAGGAGTATGAGTGTGTGTGAGAGTGTGATTCTGCAGTCTAATGTAACGGGAAAGCCCGGTGTGCGGCAGCTCCACGCGGGACAAGGTGAGAGAAAGCGTTTATTAAACCTTCTCTATGCTTCAGCAGCAGGATTTTTTAACAGGCAGGTGTGTGAACACAGTATAAACCGGTGATAGGAAATAAAGATTTAAAGGTCCGTGCGCTCCACACCAGCATGTTCATCTTACTACCGCCAGTACGATTCGTTTACTGACCGCGTACTGCTTGTGTGCTGCCTGAGGAAATTGGGTATACAGTATTATTTCGTACACAGCATGATTTCATGTCTTCCACTGACTGTGACAAAGTGGTACTACGTTTACTAATGGGATGTAGGCTGAAATTCTCTTTGTCATGGTTTGTTTTTAGGCTGTCGATGTCATGTGCGTGTTAATCATCATACAAATACGTAGCATAAACAGATCAAATATGCTAATGTGCCTCAAACACATGGAAAATGCGCACACGAGCACGTGAGGGAATGAGATGGGCTTTGGGGTGATTTTTAGTTGCTGCTGTTTTGATATCCTCTGTGTTTTCTTTCTGCCGCTATCATTTGAGGTCCTAAAACTTGAAAATGCTTCTGAATGCTTTTGAAAGCGACCGATGGAGGCTGTATTAAACTGGTGAGAAAAGGTAAGCCTTAAATGCATGCCACTGAGATGGAATTGCTTTATGCATGTATGGAATAAACCTGCATTCCATTATCTAGAAAAGGATTCAATGAACGCAGATTTTGGCACAAAATAAAACCTGTTTCTCTTGTGTTTTTGCATGCTCACCCCAAATAACTTTTCAACATTTGTTTCTTGCCCATGGTTTGTTATGGTTACATATATGTGCTAACAAAGCGATGGTTACTATAGCCTAATTAATCACAATGCTTTTCATTTATGCAGCACTTAGAGATTAATGCAAAAATAATAAGTGAAATGACTAGAATGGCAGCTTGTGGGAGAAAGGGAAGACTACAGGGTGGAATGATGGATGGAAAGCGGGAGATGTAAACACATGCCTCCAGCTATTCTACAACTCAGCATGCACCTGCTCCTCTATTCCTCTATTCCTCATCCTCTGTTTCTTTCTCTCAGTGACTGTCTGCCAGCTCTAACATTGATCAAGCATAGGTTTCTCCCTACTGTGTAGTTTTTCACTTCGTCAGCATGTTTTCTCTCATTTTCTCATCCAAAACTATCAATCAACCTCTACACACTGTATAGTCGTATTTGAGATCATTAGGCCTTGGGGTGTTAAATATATATATATTATCCAACCACTGAGTGTTCAACAATAGCCTGACCTTTTTTTCATTAACATGCTAGCAGTGGTATTGGCATGGATGCAGTACTGACCCAATTCTTCCATTAACACACTTTCAATAAACTTCATTCTTTGTTCCTATCCTATATGTGTTAGCTGAGTTAACATTTCATAGCCCTCCTTACATTTCTGCAAATTCATACCCCCCCCCAACATTTGTCCAATTTTTGATGTTGCCATAGTAACAGCCATCATAGAAATGGGATCAGCCCCTAGTCAAACTTATTCATATGTTTAAGAAATTATTTTGGAAGGGTGAAATGAGCTGCTGTGATTGTAATCACATATGTTATCAATAATTTACAATGGTAATTTGCCTTTACTGGCAGGACATTGACTGTGATGCCCTGAATAACATTTTTTTAAGTGGCTCTGTAAATACCAGTAAATCTCATTAAAAATAGCAAGGTGTACAGTACAGCCGCACAACTGCTGAATGTGTGTTCTTGTGTACATATAGAAGTTTCTAAATATCTTTCATTTGCACGTGCAATTTTTTTTTTTTCTGATCAAACATGCAGTACAGACAGAAATCAAAGGGAAATTGCTGGATTTGCACTGATAAGCAATCCCAGAAATCTGTTACAATCCATCTCTTTGGCCTTTAGAAACAATACCCTGAGAAACGATATATATTTTTTTTTTACTTAAAAAAAATATATAAATATTGTATTTATTTTATTTTATTTAAATTATTATTTTTTTTTAACAGTGTCAACCTCTGAACATCTTCAATCTGTCTTTTTTGCTATGTCTTTTAAATCATGTTATTATAGCTGTTATTTTCTCTTTCTCTTAGGCCTGTCAAACAGTCTCAAATGAGTGGGTGGAGCATGACAGATAGGTGTGGCTGGCGATGTTTTTGACAGCGCATGATAGTTTTCATGGAGACAGGCGGAAGCATCTCCACAGGCCCTGCACTCACACTTCTCCAGGCAAATGAGGACGTGGGGGCGGGGCTTGTTGAACAAGAAGAGGAATGGCTTGGCTTTCGGGCAACTGTGAGTGTAGTACTGCTTTTGGAGTTGCTGCTGGGAGTCGGTGGGAACCTGACAGTGTTGGTATTGTACTGTGGTCATTGCAGCCTTCTCGAATCTGTCAGCCATGCCGTTACACTCAGCCTGCACATGCTCGATCTGTTGCTCTGCTTGCTCTGTCTGCCCGTCACTGCCACACTTCTCCTTCTGGGAGGGGCCGCCACCCCTCACCACACCCTGCTCTGCTGTCTCCACGAAGCAGCAGCCACTTTTGCCAGTGTAGGAACTGCATTAAACCTGTTGCTGATCAGCCTGGATCGCTACGACATCAGTGTAAGACCAGCAAATCGACTACTTACACCAAAGAGAGCAGCCATTTTGCTCTCTGGAGTGTGGATGGTGTCTTTAACGGTACCTCTATTACCGTTTGTGGAAGCAGGGCTTGGCTCTGAATCAATGGACACAGAACCTTTTCCTTCTAATGGCACGTTGTTGTGTTCACAAGTGGTAGGGACACTGCAAGCTCATCTCTGGCTGCAGGTTCCCATCTTTCTGTGCTCTCTGGCTGTGATGCTGTTTACTTACTCTCGCATCCTGCAGGCCCTGAGAATACGCATCGGGCATCCGGCCAGAGCTCAGCGAGACACCAAACTTGCCAACCGCCCCTGGCAACGGCGTAAAAAGTCAGTGAGGTCATCAGATCAAGTGACACGTACTGCACCAGTCTCTCCTCCTCCTATCTCAACTGGACCGCTTGTGACCTCAGACACTATTACCACAGTGACCATCAACACAGAGACCAACACGTCCTCAGTAAACACTCCACTGGGTCCAACTCCCACTGTGTCTATTATAACCACACCCTTAAGTCCTCCTGCCACTGCATGCTTGTCTGTGGTAGCAGCACCACTGTGTACCATGCCTGCAGTTTTTACTATAAACTCACCTATAAACTCTGACACAACTGCATTCACCATAAACACACATCGGAACTCTAACCCATCTACATCCAACATAAACTTACACCACATAAGCAGCCATAGTCCGTCTCTATCCACCATAGCTTCATCTTTTAACCCTAGTCCAACTATATCTACTGTAGCTTCACCCACACCTGTAACCAATGCATCTACTGTATCTCCTGCCACACCGCTTAGTCCTGCCCCTGCCAGTGGGCCACCCAGTGTTGGCGTGGGAGCTTCCGTATCAGCTATTTTGGCTTTGCGCCGTGCAGTTAGACGTCACAGAGACCGCAGGGAGCGTCAGAAACGAGTCTTCCGCATGTCTGTCATTATCGTTCTCTCTTTTCTGCTGTGCTGGGCACCTTTGTCCATTACACCACTTTTGTGGCTGGCCATTGGACCCTCTGATTGGTTGGAGCGCCTGAGGGTCTGTTTCTTAGTGCTTGCCTATTGGACTGTAGTCCTTCATCCACTGCTGTACGCATTCACGCGGCAGAAACTGCGTAAAGTTCTGCACACACGCCTGCGCAGACTGCGCATTAATAACACACACACCGCTGTCCAGACAAAGACGAGGAGCCGGCGCAAGCACAAGGGAGACTGCAGTGATGCTACAGATCGGTGCCTAATGGAGGCTGTCAGGGAGTGACAGCTTGTGAATGTGTGTGTACTGGATATGTGTTAGAAAGAGTTTGTGAGCTGTGGAGGATCGAAAGGAGACACCACCTGATACGGAATGGCAACCATTATGTAATTCATCCTGTACATAAACTATAAGAAGCACATGTTCCATAGCACACTGAGCTAATCTCAGAGAGAACCACAGGGCTCTGCCTAATTAAGCAAAGACATCTGATCAGATTTACTCTTGTGGTGCTAGAAAATGAGTGACAACAAGGAAATGTGCAGCAAATCAGGGGCAATAACCAGGGTATGCATGGAGTAATTTTCATGCAGATTATTTCTAATAACACTGGAATTATACAATGTAATGTGAAGCATTTATTTACATTATATACAAAACTGCATATATCTTATATATATATATATAGAGAGAGAGAGTGCAATACATTTATTGTGTTTTATGTACATGATCAGGGATGTAAAATAACAAAATAATGATGACATTTTGTAGATTAGATTAGATTAAAAAACTGTCAACAAGGTCTAAGGCCTTTTCATACATGTGCCAAATATAAAGGTATATATACTGTCTGTAATCCATTTCATTATGATCATTGTGCATTTTGCAGTAGATCAGCAATAAGCTTAAATTCTATAAATAAAAGTTGCAGAGGTCCACTTTTGTTGCTATTTAGGGTGTAGCTTTTGTACATATGTGTGGACATTGACATAGCCGTACTCCCATTGTGATCAGCGTGGGATGTCTTTCATGCATAGCAATACTTATAATGCAATAAACTTTTATGTTGGTTACACTGTAGATGTTTACATAGCCACGTTGTACACATTAAACAATATATTGAATTATATTGATATATGTAGTATTATAAATGTAGAATAAAATCACATTTAGAATAATATTTTGCATATTCATACATATTCATATATGTCTAATTAGAGTGGCACCATGGTGCAAGCAGTTAGTGTGGTCACCTAAGAGCTTCACAGATCCCTGGCCTTGAACTCTACCTGTCTGGAGTATCCACGTTCTCCCTGTGTATGCGTAAGCTTTGCTCTGGGTTTTCTCCCACATTGCAAAGACGTACGTTTT
>JAUZSV010255302.1:0-12224 GCA_034780495.1 Parotocinclus cesarpintoi
GGTCCTCACAAGGTTTCTTCCTACCATTTTAGGGAGTTTTTCCTTGCCACTGTCGCCCTAGGCTTGCTCAACTTGGGACTGGCATTTTAAGACAGTGTAATATTGTGAAGCTGCTTTAAGACAATGCTGCGTTGTAAAAAGCAGACCAGCTACAGTAGAAAAAGACCAGCTAAGGACTGTCAACCGAGGCTACAATTCACATGGGCAAAATTGGGCAACAGAAGACAGGAACGTTGCGTGTTCTGATGATTCTTGATTTCTGCTTTGACCTTCAGGTGGTAGGGTCAGATTTTGCATGGTAGCAAGGATCCGCCCTGCCCTGTAGCAACAATTCAAGCTGCTGGTGGTGTAACAGTATTTTGGTTGTGAGGGATATTTTTTGGCAAATGTATTACCAATACTAATACCTTAATACTAATTGGCATTTAAATACCACAGCCTACCTGAGTATTGCTGCTGACCATGTACATAATTTTATACCCACAAAGAGACCATCTTCTCCACACCATGCTACAACGCTCAAATCATCTCAAACTGGTCTCTTTAACATGTCAATGAGTTCACTGTACTCAAATGGGCTCTACAGTCACCAGATGTCAATCCACTAGAGCACCTTTTTGGATGTGGAGAAAATGTAGATTTGCATCATAGATGTGCAGCCGACAAATCTACAAAAACGGTATGATGATATAAAGGTGATATGGACCAAAGTCTCTGAGGAAGATTTCCAGCACCTTAGATCTGTAACACACAACACATCCCTGTTCATCCACATACTAGTAAGATGTACATAATGATGCAGTCTATGAGTGTATGTGATGGCAATTGAATACTTAGTTCTCTAAGTTGACGTGTTGGATGTGGAAGAAATGTTCAGGAGTAGTGCCCTGAGAAACTTTACCTAGAACCCAATCTCTTAAACAACAAGGCTTGTGGGGCATTCAGAGTCAACAGTGCTGAATACTTACTGACAGTGTTTTGAAAAGGGACAAACCATGCACACCAATGGCTCATCAATGTGCAAGATTAATGAATCCTATCCAACAAAGGATTGCAGTAATACACTGGTACAAGTCACAGAAATATTTAATGCAGGTTACAGAAGCAATGTTTTGCTTATACCCTTTCCTGACCATAGCACTGCCTATTTGCAGACTGCTCAGAGTCAACATGCAAAGACTGTGTTGACGTTAAGTGGCTAAATGGCAATGTGAGGTTTAGAACTGGACCTTAGATAAATGGAACATTGTTGTGGTGTTAACTTTTTGGCTGTGCTTCTATTTGCCCTAAAGTAGTTTTAAGCATGTTATGTTTTGTATGCCCAATGGTTTACTATATTAATTTATTTTACATTTGTTTCTCATTCTAATCATAATAACTACAAAACTTGGTCTCACAACTGCAGCAATATTATACTTTTGTGTTGTAAGAGTATATACCCTGAGGGGCATTAGCTCCTGATCAGAGCATCTACAGTCACTGATGAGGACACTAAAGCAAAATGACAGAACCTTGAGGCTTCTTATACATGTGCAGGAAGAGCGTATCAATCTGGCTCATATAGCCAAGGCAGTGTAATGTGCTTAATGAGCATGGGTTATGCTCACTTGACCTTGAAGTGCTCCAACAATAACAGTTGGTAATTGTTTAAATTCTAGAAATAACAAAAAGGTTCATCTCATTAAATACCTCATTATAAAATGAGATACATCAGAGGGCAAAGTTTCTGAAAATGGATCGTCATATTACACAAGCCAATCAAATTTGACGTTGTAGCAATGGTATAATGATTATATATAACATATTGTTGACGATGGAACAAAAAAATTATATTTGTCACTCCATAATACTATTTTCCCACTGATCTTTAATCTGTATAATCTTTATTTTTCACCCTGTTCTACATCCAGAAAGGTGGCTTCCTGGCTGCCACCCTTCCAAAAAGACAATTTTCGATCAAGCTACTTTGTAAGGGGGAAGGGTCAGCATGGCATCCCGATGAAGCAGCCATATGCTAATGCACAACTTTAAGGAGCGGTCACACACATGCGACTGTAGACTATTGAAGATGTTTTTTTCAGATTTTTTTTTCAGTTTGTTAATACTGCATACAAATGTCCCATGCTTTAATAAAGAGACTTAGAAATAAGTACATATGGTCATTATATCATTGATAAATAAATGGTGTACCCAATCTAATGGTGGCCTGAGATTTGCACAGTCCTGTACATATTCACACATAGGTTTACACAAAATTACTACTATGACCTACAATTTAAATCACATTTATATAGCTTATCTCCTCCAGCTCTCTTGCCTGCACCCACATTCTAAAATATAAGCACCTGTTCCTCATTAGGTTCCTTATTTAATTAGCTGGCATTGTCTTTCTTGTTGCAAAGTGTATCACTTTCTGTTACTAAGCTATGCTTCTTTATTCTCTGCTTCTGCTGTCAAACTTGACTTCCAGACCTACTTGATTTGTTTTGCAATGCCCTGCCTTTCTCCTGACCTGTCTGTGTTTGTTGGCCTTCTGCTGGTACTTGACCAGCTATTCACTGAGCACTGACAGCTAGCTGTTCTGGGGCCTGACATCACTGAGCTTTCTAGACAGTTCTTGAGCCTGAACACAGAAACCTCAAGAATTTCTTTCATCATGCTCCCCATACCATACAAGTGTTTGGATTCCAGTTGCATAGTTTTACGCCATCTTGCTCCTCATTGTCCAGTACCTTAGCAACTGCTAAGGTACTGGACAAAAGATCCAGGGATCATATCCCACCTCTGCCAATATGCCACTGTTGGGTCCTTAAGCAAGGCGTTTAACCCACCATTGCTTGGATTGTAAAATTGTATCGGATTGTCTGCTGAATGACTCAGTGTAGGCAAGGTCATCAGCATGATGATTAATCACAACCAGCACTGATCTTCAGTAATACCTGAATAATTCTTGTTCGCTCTGCTAGGGGAAAAAGGGGTAAAACAACTGCTGAAACACCTAAATTGCAGTTCAGTGCTTCCACACAAAAAATTATAATTATAGGATAAGAATAGTCATGACATCTCATTTAGACCTGTTCAGTTTCTCTTCTAGGTTTCGAACACAGCAGTGTGTAAAGAATGCTTACCTTGAGCCATGTGGTAGGTGGTGTGCTTCTTCAGAAATGTTCTGTCTTTCCTGCTCGATATTCCCCAGTCTGTTTTGACTATTACCTACTCACTGTCCCTCGCTAAGGACCTTAAATGAGTGGACGAGTGCATCCCAGAAGCCCTCATGAACGACTGTATTGGTCCCCCCACCTCACTCACGTTCCGCTTTGGTTTTGTCCATGGAAATGGCCGAGTCCAGGAAAGAGAAACTCCATACCATTGTCCCATATTGCACTTGACTTTCTCACTGACCTCACCAAATCCCAGGGTAACAGTGCTATATGAGAGCAGAGCTACTCTTCCATGTGTTCCATCGATTTGACATACCAAAGGAAGTCTGCCCAATCATGGCACACACTTCATAAGTGTTTCGAAAGTATTTATGGAAAAGCTTGGGGTGTCAGTTAGCCTCTCTACTGGCTATCATCCCCAGATGAACAAGCAGTATAAGGGCTCCAATCAAGTGCTTGAAAAGATGTATACATGATAAGAAAATCTCTCAGACTAGGGAACAAAACTCACTCTACATTTATAGCATTTAGCAGATGCTCTTATCCAGAGTGACTTACAATTCATACAGTCTTCCAAGCAACTGTGGGTTAAGGGTCTTGCTCAGGGACCCAACTGTGGTAGCTTGGCGGAGGTGGGCTTTGAATAGTCCATATCTTAACCACTAGGCTACCACAGTCCGCTCTAGCACTCTGCCACTGCCATGTCAGCTTTGCAGTGAGTGTTGGGATACCAACCACCTTTTGTTCCTCAGGACCCGTCAACACCCTGCGTGCCTGCTGTAGATGAGTGCATACAACACATCAAGTCTGTCCATCAGCACATCAGCAAGTGTCAGAGAGGTATAAACATCAGACTGATCACCACCACTGCCACCCTCCCATAAAAACAACAACCAGGGAATTCTGGCTATTCACCAATTATCTCTGTTCAAACCTGACAGGCAGAAAACAATTAAAATTTAAAACTACTGAACACATAAATTATGCAACCTACTGGTTACTGATCTCTACTACTTTTTGTGAGCAGTATAATTTCCTCATTTCAATCTGCCCACACTGTTCATGTCCAGAACTGCCTGGGGATTGGTGTGCCCACCTAACATCCTGTATTTCCATCAGTGCAGACCCAGACCTCTTTTTGTCACATCTGCAGGGATGGTATCAGTGCCCTTTAGCTTCCATAGGCACTTTGGGAATGCTGTCACTCCTCAAAACCCCTTGTTCCAATGGACTCAAATCACACCCTGCGTGCTAGCTAGCCCTGTCTAATCTCTCCCTCGCTCTATCTCTTGTTCGTGATTTTCAGCACCTGTCTTTAATTTAGGTAACTTGTCCTTTTACTTAGCGTTTCTCTCTTATTGACACGTTTCAGACTTAATGTTACTAGACTGTATTTCTCCAGCTTGGTTTGTTAGATTACTGGTTATTACAATGTGTTTCTCCAGCTTGGTTTGGTAAAGTATTGATTTCAGAATCAGAGCCAAAGAGATTCCTTGCTCCTACTTCTTTCAATTTCCTACTTGTGTCACCTACTTGGACTACTTATGTGACACTTAAGGACAGAAAACCAAGCATTTAGTATCATTACAAGAAGCTTGTTTTGTGAAATGATGCTAATAAAACATGGATCATCAGATTTTGGACAGACTTATAGAGAACAGTGTGAATGCATCCTTCCATTTCAGCAAATGATAGAACATACCAAATACTTATAAATAATGACATTTATGGGAAGTTTAAACTTTTCACTCAAATTCCTGGGCTGATTATATGGTTTGAAATGAAAAATCTTGAACTAAAACCTAACTCTAGTTTAACTTTATCAGACACATTAAAAATGAATTGTGACATAACAGCAGCCTAAGCTTGTTGCCAGACCTCGAAAGCACGTTCTAAATTGACTAGTGAATAGCTTTCTCAGTAAAGGAAAGAGGGAAAATACTAATACAAACTTAAAAACGAATATACTAATACATGTTTTAATTTGATATAAATACAGAGACGTGCTCCGTAACGTCTGCAAAGACATGAAGACGAAATGTTCAGACTCCGCCCCCAGGCGCGCCCCCGAGGCAGTAAACTTCAGCGGCATGGCATGAGCGCGCAGCAAATATGCAGCGGCAGTGAATTTGAGTCCTGTGTCAGGTGTACCCCGCTCTTCCTCACTGTATGGGACGTGTGCAGGATGGGATGTATATATGCAGATTAAACCACCTGGGGTGATGATTCTTTCTTCCATTAGGTAATGCAAGATAATGACCGGCTGATTGCTTCTTCTGCAGGCAATACAGACAGCAGGGTTTGGATCCCATGCTTATCATGGGACTTGAGATAATGTCCTTTGCTCCAGCGTGCGCCAAATACTTCGTTACTGTGCAACGTGTCTTTCTTCTTTTTCTGACATTTTTACGCAGCTGCTGATCGTAAAGGTAATGACACAAATGTGGAGCTTATCTGCATGACATGACCAGGGCACTGCGCATCTTTATTTCATTTACTAATCACGAGTCATGACATGAATCATGACTTCTGTTCCTTAGACATGAATTCCTGAGTGCTCTTTGTACAAAGACAGTTCCTTCTCTACAAATTTGGATACATTTCTAAGGTCGGTGTGTTTATCTGCTTGAAACTGGAAGAGACTTTTGAAAGCATGGCTCGTCTACGGAGAAGATCCTGCGTGGTCGTGGCTCTCTTCGCGCTCTTTGTGTTTGGGACTCTGATGGGATTAAGGACTCTAAAGCTGAGTGAGATATTCTCAGCAGCCATGCTTGACATGTCTCCAGCCATGGAGGAGAAAGTCCTGCGCGCAGTACCCAGCCATGTGCAGTCCCCATCCGTTAAGGGACCAGTGGAAGAAGGTCAAAACCCACAGGACTCGAACTTGAGAATTGAGAAAGGGATGTCCTACGACGTGCATATATTTTACCACGCGTGGTACGGGAACCCACAGACGGACGACAGGTATCTGCATTGGGACCATACCCTGGTGGCACACTGGGATCCAAAAATAGCCGCCAGCTACCCAAGAGGAAGGCATATACCCCCTGAGGATATAGCATCGAGCTTCTACCCCGAGCTGGGCCCTTACAGCTCGCGAGATCCAGAATTACTGGAGTCCCACATGGAGCAAATTGGCACAGCAGCAGCAGGTACAGTTGAACAAAAGACACATTCTCCAGCGTTTTAACATCATATCAGGAGAATTGTAGTAAGTTTATTTACATAAGGCAACTTCTATACCACCTCATTACATTATAAACCAACTTTAATATACTTTGAAGCAGTTATTAGGACACAAAATAAATTAAATCAAATCATCATTTTAACGAACAAACATTGTAGCAGTTACTTCCAACTCCATTTTATTAGTCACACAGATTGCCCATTTTTCATGATTATTTTCTGGCTCATTGACATTACAGGATGTATGGGGGTCTGATAAACTGCAATAAAATCAGTTATATACAAAATATTCTAAGCTCTTTAAGATGAGTTCTCTCTGATAAAGAGAACTCCACATGCAGTTTGGGCCGGGGTGTAAACAAACAGGTTAAAAGTGCAGTGCAGAATTATCTGTTTACCCTCAAAGAAGTCACAATTTAGAGACTCATTCAGCCATTGTAACTTTACTTTCAATGTACTTAAATAAACTGTATTGTAATTCCTGCCTGATTACAAAGCCTATATATTTAAGAATGTTGTTTCAATTCAGACAAGGAGTTTAATGAGTTTAGGGAAAATAGGATTTGTAGTCAGATATGTAGTCAGCAGTATGTTATTCAAACTGGAATTCCATTATTTTCAATGACTGGCAGCAATCAGTTCAAGCTGTTAATTATAATTATATAAATATATGAGACTTATCAAATGGTGCTCAGGTGCATCCAGTTATATGAATGGCTGTATCTGAGCAAAAGGAGCACCGACAGGGAGTTCATCCACTATCGACCACGCTTGCAGAGCTATTTTCTGTCATCCTATCCAGAGCATACTTACTCGAAGGCAAAAGGTGACCCTGACCTGGAAAAAAACAAGACTTACCACACCGCATTTGACCAGTGCATGCATGATTACAGGAAAAGTATATTAAACCACTTTCAATACTGTGCAAAAGTCTTAGACCACCATTAGATTGTATATACCACAGTTTTAGCAATGTTATAATGACTATGTTTAATTATTTCCCAGTATCTTTATTAGAATGCAACAAGATAGTACATGAAATTAGTATGCAGCACTGAAAAAGTTTTATGGAGTGACAAAAAGTTTTGTGGTTCAAATTAAAAATATGTTATATGTGGTCATGATAATATTGTTAAAACACCAAATCTAATGGTAGTTTACTAAATACAACATGAAAAAGATACTCACATAATAACATGGAAACGCATAGTTTAAAATCTCTATCAAACTGCCACTGTTGGGTCTCTGAGCAAGGCTCTTAACCCAGAATTGCCTGGATTTATTGGAATGTAACAATTTAGGGCATCAGCTAAATGTAAATGTAATATCAATGCAAATATACAGAGGATGGCATCATAATTGCATGATTTACAAAAAATAGTACTGCTCATAATAAACACCAAGATCTCTTAATCACCTATTTAAAATAAACCATCTTTTTAAGATAACCATCTTTCATAGGCTTTCAAATCCAAGTTGTTGCTTTCAACTCAAGATTTATCTACAATAGTATTTCACCCATAAAAAGAAGGATGCATCAATAATCATTAATGTCTTCTCAATAACAGCTATAAAACACTGAGAAAGCAAGGTGAGGATGTGGGCAAGTCCAGCAGTGTGCTCAAGTTCAGGACATTTAATGAATGACATATCTGTGTAATGTGTCAGTGTCTACCTGTCTGTGGTGGTACTCCTGGATCCTGTAACAGACCTAGTATAAACATTTACAATTATACAAGTTTACTGTAATACCCCAGTGTATAGCTTGCTTTTCTTGCTATTTCAGAATGAATCTCTTTAGAGTTTACAGTTTTGTTAAATTAACAAAGGCAGATTTAGTACATTGAGACATTCAGTGGGAATAATGAGCATATGCTGTCCAGGGCTGCAAGTGTTAATTGTTGTGTGAGTTAAGGTGTGCTGGTGCTCTCCTGGTATCCTGTGGGTTTGGCTGATGAGTACGGGGAACCCTCTGAAGATGTGGTACCGTCAATCCTGGATGCTGCTCTTAGACACAATTTAAAGGTAAAGGCATTAGCAAATATGGCTTACTTACATGATTTAAAAGGATACGTAATAAGGGTAAACAGTTATGCCTCATATCATTTTATTGCATATGCTGTGTCACTAAAAATGTACTGTGATCTAGATTTCAGGGAGCTCATGGTCTCGTTTTCCTTCTGGTGTTACACCCTTATCAAACTTTTACCCTCTGTAATCCATTACGCTCCTCTGTAATCCAAACCGTGTAACATCAGAATTCTGTCATCAAGGCAAAGAGCACATAAGAGACTCTCAGTAACAGTATATGGCATATACCCATGGTTTAAAACAATTAGTTAAATTAAGTCAATTAATATAAGCATGTTGACATATTTAATCTGGGCTTGTCTGGCATTTAAACAGGCAGCTCATCACATTTCTCTTCCTTCTAATAGCATCCGGAAGGACTATATTAGATTGTGGACCTTAGCTTAAAGCATTTGCATGTTGTGTTTAGAGTTTATAAATCAAAGCTATTGTTATATAAAGTCACAGTTTAACAGCAGCCATTATTATGTGCTGATGTTGAACAAATAGATAGAGAGAAGCATGTAAGGGCAGCACTGACACCTATCAGTGATGCCCTAGGTATGTTGGCAAAGAACCCATCGACTAATCTAAAATTGTACAATTTATGAAAAAGTAACTGTTGAATAAATGGTACAGTCCTGTAATGAAAAGGGATTTAGGTGGTTGGGTAAGCTAACCTTTCCACTGCATTTACACAGCCTCTTCTTGTGACATTTACAGAATACTTACAACCAAACACAAGCTCAACTGCCACATGTTAAACACAACATTCCAGTGACCTTTAAGGCGTTTGTTTACTTAGTATGCTCAGATGGTGACACAAAGGTTACTCATTTATATAGCAATGAATTTATTACCTTCCTGTCTGGAGTTAGCTTCCCTACTTAGCTTAGCGACTGTAACTTGCTCTGTAAATTAGCACAACAACCTACTTTACTGTGTCTTGTTAACAACATGTCCTCTCAATTAGTAGCATTATCAGGTTTGGATAATCTAAGTTGATTATTTTACAATGTATTTCAATTTTTTAAGGGTATTTGGTGGCACACTGGCAATTCTCTAGCCCACCACCATGGTGACCTGGGTTTGAATTCCCCTGCAGGCCATGATTTTATGGAATAGGAAAGCCCCTGCATGATACAGTGGCTGCTGACGAGCAAATTTGTCTTCTGGTCAACAGAGTCAAAATCCTCCTTTAAGAGATTAAGTATTAAATGCCATTGGCTCTGTGATTTACTGCTTTCAGCCAAGGCTTCTCTCAGCACAAATATGTAGCGAGCCTAATGGCCAAAAGCACTACGTCATCCAGTTCCCTCAGCCTTCGGCAAACTCAAATTCATCAGATATTGAAGCATGTAGGATGGCGAATTGTGATTCATTGCTTTAGAGGATGTGTTTTCACTGACAGTGCTTTGTATCAATCCAGCTAACACTTGCTTGCTGACACTTAAGACCCCAAACATAATGCCAAAGAGAGAGAGAGAGAGAGACAGAGACACAGTGTGTCTAAACTTTAACAGTGTGGTGACACTGTGTTTATATGCACTGAATAGTCTGATCACAGTCAGATGTCTGTAGTTATCTGACTCTTACCAGTAATCCAATGTCTTACCTGGAATTACAATTGATTAAAGTCTTGCTTTCCATGCTTTTGTTAATAAAGTGCCTAATGAGAACTGGTACATCCAGTCTGTTAAGAATGTTACTGTGCATCTTCTGCTTCAGATACGTTTTAACCTAGAGGAGTTTTAAACTTATTTATCCCTTCATTATCTTCCACTTAATGAACACGGGGTCATGGGCCAGCCGGTGCCCACCCGGCAACTATTGGTGCAAGGGCAGGAACAGCCCTAGACAGGGTGCCAATCCATAGTAGGGCACACCAACACTGTCATATAAACAGTCACACATAAGGGCTACTTTAGAGACATTTACCTAACACGGATGTCTTTGAAATGTGAGAGGAAATCGGATTACCCAGAGTAAACCCACAAAGACACGGAGATGACATGCAGACTCCACACAGAATGGACCCAGGCCGCTCCACCCTGGGACTGAACCCACCGGTGCTACCCACCGAGCCATCGTGCTGCCCACACCTTATTTATTATTATCATTATTAATTATGTTTTGTTATCAGGAGCAGTCCCTGGGGTGGGGCTTGGATTGCAGGATAGTGCAACACAGCTTCCGTATGCTGTTTCTTTACCGTTGGCTGTCCTTTCTGGCTCTTTCACTGACTTCAGCCATCTCAGAATGAATGGCCCTGGCTGTGCACTTCATCTCTAAAGGCTTTTCTCAGCATAAAGGATGTATGCATCTCAGAAATGACATTGTCAGTGATTTTCAGTAGTTGCATTTCTGTCTCGGTTTCCTGACAGGATTTGGAGCGACTGTTACACTGAAATTAGAACATTCCAACTGCTTATACACATAAATCCGTAAGGCAATGAATGGGTATGCATAACTTTGCAGTGGTGCATTTTCTAGTACATCCTCAGATAATGAATTATGTGCACTCACAGCCAGAGTCACATTCATTTGTTTAAAGTGTCAGAATAAAATTGGTTGTGGCCTGTCACCTCAATTAATTGCTTTGGTTTAATAACGAGGTAAGAGACTGTCTTATGAGCTAAAAGAAATTTCCATGAGCGCAGAACGCATATTCCTTATATCAGTATGACCCTGTGACGTCTATAGATGGGTTATCTTTGACTGCATTAAATCTGAACACTCAGGGACATTCACACCTATGCTGCATACACCAAAGAGAATGAATAATACATAAGCTTTACATTTTGTAGTGTGCTAGGAAATTATTTATGTTAGCCTGTGCTGTAACTAATGCATTTGGAGATATGTTATGCCTAATAAAGCCATTTTTAGAGAGAAACATGTTTGGAACATGAAATAGCAAAAGTGCATCTAGGAAACAATTCAATTAGGAGGCTGCCTGAAGGAATATCATTCAAATGCATTGGTATTAAACCGATTATTAAAGCTTGCTTTGAAATGCTGACATCCATCATACCACTGGCTACACTCATAGCTTTATATTCATTCTGCACAGTGTGTAAACATGTCTTGCACAATGATTTGTGCATAATTTTAATGAATGCCTGCTATTCAGTTTGTAGTAGGCACAACACTCCGTAGCCCTATAGTACTGAAATCTAACTGCAACCCCAAAAAAGTTGAGACAGTATTGAATTTTTTTTTAAATAAATTGACTTATTTCATTTCAGATGGTATGAATCCAGTATATTTCATGTTTTGTCTGATCAACTTCAGTTTATTTTTTCATAAACAACAATTCAATCCCATTCTTCTTGGAAACACATCTTAACATGCGCAACAGTGCAGGTGCTGTTAAATCTTTCATTTCACAAATTTTAAAGTTTTTCCACACATTCTCTATTGGGTACCCATACCCTCTTATTCCACAGCCATGCCTTTGTATTGTACGCAACATGTTGTTTTGCATGGTTGTTAAAAAAATGCATGGGTATCCCTGGACAAGAAGAGATCATGCTGCTCTAAGATCTCAATGTACTTTTCTGAATTAATGCTGCCATCCCAGAAGTGTAAATAACCTTTACCATTGGCACTGACACAGCCCCATGACAGACCCTGGCTTTTGGACTTGTTGCTGAAAACAGCCTGAGTTGTCCTTCTCATATTTGGTCTTTTACTCTCAATTCAATTCAATTCAATTAAATAAAATTAGATTTTATATCACTTTTTACAATGGTGCATTGTCTGAAAGCAGCTCTACAATATTGCATTATCACAATCCCAAGTTGA
>JAUZSV010255399.1:0-12224 GCA_034780495.1 Parotocinclus cesarpintoi
GTGTGTGTGTGTGTGTGTGTGTGTGTGTGTGTGTGTGTGTGTGTGTGTGTGTGTGTGTGTGTGTGTGTGTGAAGCTGCCACTTTGGAATACATGTGACGGTATTGACAGACTAATTCAAATAAAGCACTGTAGGCTGATATAAACCTAGGGCAGAAGCCATCACACACACACACACACACACGCACAATGTCAATAAAACCTTCCCTTTTTTCTCTCTCCTGCTTTTTCAGCCCAAAGTACCTTCTTTTGTTTGTTGTTCAACAAAGATTGATCCCAGAGCCTTAGGATGCAGCAAGTCAATGCACAAAGGTTATACGACAAGAATGCTTAAGTACAAACCATCTCTATTGGCAACGGTCAAAGAAAATATCAAAATGAAAACTATTAAGCATATCCAGCTTGCCCTCGGGTACTGAATGAGCAGACAGGCTTTCCATCATCATCTGACAAGCTGTAGTTAAAAAAACAAAACAAAAAAAAAACAGCGTTTTAAATTGGTCCTGTAAAAGCTCACAGGCTTTTTTTTTGTGCATGATTGTATGATTGCTCATATGGGCAGAGGTCTTAATTCAAACAGAATGCTACGGTCAATGCAAGAAAAGTGCTGTTTTGTTTTGTTTTATACATGCATTTATACTGAACCTCCAATTAATGAACTTTCATACCCGCTCATGTGTGTGTGCAGTACGTAGATCAATCTTTAAATAAGGGCAAAATGGGCCAAAAAAGTGTTTAAGAGCCGTAAGTAGGTAACGGAGGAGAGCACAACGTTGCTCTAAGTGATGTTCGAGCTTTAGAAAGACGTGGTCGTGTTACCGACTGTCACGCTAAGGCCAGAAAGCTGGAGATAAACATTAGAACCCGGTACAGAACACAGCTTTATTAAGAAACAGGAGAAGTAAGTGCAGTAACGGTACTAAAACCGGGGCTTACAGAGTCCGCAAACAGCCGAGACTGGACAGGGACTAGAACTCACATTAAGCAAAGGAAACCAGAGTTCAATAACCAAAACAAATAAGATACTGTGCTGGGATGATGTGGAAAAGAACAAGGGATGCTGGGAAGTGTAGTGTGGTAGTGGGTACTGTATGATTGTGCTATGTTAAACCCAGAATGTCTGGTATTAAGATAAAAGCAGTGATGATCTGTAGAAGCAGCTATGGAGCTAATGAACATATAATTCCTAGATCCAGACTACAATACAGAGTAACCCATGGTAACCCAGCCGGCGGCGTCAGGTCCAGATGGAGGTCCGAGCGGTGGCCACACCTGCAAAAGCATCATTACAGAACTTTATCAAGGCCTGACAGGAAGTCGTTACGTGTTTTTCTCTTCTCGTTTCCTTCTCAGACTCTCTGCTAAACAAGCGAAAGAGCCTGTCACCACTTTAACAAAAATGTTTCACCATCGCCATCCGTTACACACACACACACACACACACACACACACACACACGCACAGAGTACATCATAATGCATTTGATATTATTATAAGATTACCAGATTTAATTAGATATAAGTTAATAACACTACTATGTTGACTATCTGTGTCACTAGCATGAGACAGTTTGGGTTTGTGACAGCATGTCTAACTATCCAAAATACACTCACCAGAAATGCATTTGTTTTTGCACATTTAGCACAAGTCAGCAGTACAGGTTGCTGTGGCTTATTTGAAGCAATGATAAAAATGGTAAGTTGTTGGACCTCTATGTGTGATTTTCTTTTAAAGGAACTTTTTGTTCTTAGTGTCCCATTCCTCATGTGTTTGTAAAGCAGGAAACAAGAACCTTTGAGGTTTTTAGAACACTATATGAACACCATATAAGGTAACCTTTTATCATATTTCAAGGTACGGTCTTTTTATAGTGCATAGGAATCCTGAGTGATGTACGTCTTCAGTGAATGGTTTAGATGTAAGAGTAAAGCGATTTGCCCAAACGTAGTGACCCAAGTATATTAGAACTGGTCCAACCGATATACTTGTACACTGGTCACCGTATAAACAACAGACCTTCATGCTTTACATTTAAAAACACGCATACAAATGGATTGACAATGAAGTCCAGAGTTTACTTATCCAACATGTGACAGAGGAGGTACCAATTAATTTGGAGTTATCTAAGTGAAATTCCCATGGCTGTTGTCACCTCAGCAATGCATAGTTTCGAACTGGTGATTCAAATGCAAAAACAAAAAAGGTAGTAGTTCTGGCGGTAGTTCCTAAAATTGTTTGCTGTGAAGCTTAAAAGACAAGTTTAAAAGTGAAAATGGAAAGAAATCGAGAAACCAAAGAAAAAAAGAGGAGTTTGACAGTCATAATTAAAAGAGAGAAGGAGATCCCAAAGGAAAAAAATATTTGCATTTAAACCAATTTGGAAGATAGTGATTACAAAATGCCGTGGACTAAAGCAAAACTAGACAGAGTGACAAGAGACAAAGTAGAAAAAGCAAAAGGAAAATATCTAAGATTAGAGTAAGTGGAATAAGTAATATTATGCTTACATAGATTGAAGGAAACATAATTACTCTTGCCAGAGTGTGAAGCTGGTTTATTTTGAGCTTATGGGGAAAAGGAAATAGTCTCGGTATCAGTTATACATATTACTAATCAATGTTCCATTGTTTCAGTTTCTCACCTATTTTCACACACATTCTACTTTACAGGAGCACTATGTCTTTTATGCCACCCTGTGGTGCAGCAGTAGCTGTTCAGGAAAAATCCCTATGCATTTTGAGATATCTAAGCAAAAGTAGTGTGCATCAATTGTAGATTATAATTATATATATATATATTTATGATTAATAATGTACTGCATGTAGCAGGAATTCATTTGAGCACCAGAATTTAAGCAACTTAAACTTTGGCCACCGTAAACAGTGTACTAATAATAATGATGATGATGATGATGATGATGTACAACTGTTTATAGTTTATTGGGGTAAATAACATTAATAACAGTAGAGATATGTGCATAATTTATTTATTATATATACTAATATCTTATATTCTATAGTTTTATTTTATTCTTATAATATTGCATGTTTATTTATTACAGTCTACACATTATTTAAATTGTATGTATTTTGTGGACATTATATTTATTCAAATAGGTTCTCTCTTATAACTTCTATATTTAGTTATTTCTATACGAGTATTAAATAGGTAACTTAATTTAATTCTTACATCTAAAATCTAAACCAAGGAAGGTTGTGTCGTTCTTTTTTCCTCTTAGTCCTCCTTATAACATTTAGGGAGTTTTCGTGCCAATGTTGCCCTATTTTTGCTAGTCTATGGCTGTGGGGCTAGATAGTTGTTAAAGTGAGACAATGGTCCATTGTAAAATGTGTTACATAAATTTATTTACTTGATTTTTTTACCTGACTTGACTTGACTAGACCAGTATTAATTTTAATTGGGTCAAAAATACAACCTAAATACAGAAATAGAGTAAACTGGTGTGTATCTGTGTGTTGTGACGAGCAATGGCTTCAACCACCGACAGCTCAGTTAAATAGCAAGCTACTTTGAACAGGGACATCTGCTTAATGTTGCAAATGTAAATGTAAAATGTGAGTGAGTGTGTGTAGGTGAGATTAGATTTAGAAATAAATGACAGACTCCACATAATTTAGACTTGATTGTAAATAGGAAGGCTTATTGTGAATATTGTGGTCTACTTTTACAAAGAACAGACTCTGTTGAGGTAGCGAAGGGAAGAAAGAAAACAACGAACCACATCCTCCTTGTCTTCCCATTCAACCTCAGACAGATCCACACTGCTGTAGTTTGGCTTCCTCCTTTTCTTGCCTTCTTCATACTACAAGCACACATGCATAAGTCAATTATACTCCTACATTCAAAGACAAACAAAATCTCCAGTTTTCAATACCTATATAAGTCATGATAGCACCAGACAATGCAAGTTCCATATAAAACCATATATTTTTTTATCCAATGTTAAAAACACATGGGTATGCACATGTATATGCCTTTATGTTCAACTGACCGAATTGGTGATTCGTTTTAGATTAATTAATAAAATTAATGTACAAATTTGCCTTTAAACAAGGTGTGCGTGTATGTATATAATTATTGTAAATCAGACACAAATGCAGGTTTATGAACATATATAGCATATATACATTTTTGCTAAACTTTACCACTTGTAATGGCCTTGACAGCAAATATTAATCAGGACACAGCAATAATTAAACAAATGAATAAAGTAATTAGGCATGGAATATTCTTTCCCTCTGAATAGTTGTCTTGTGGACATTTTGCTACTGAATGTCAGTCAGTGTTGCTTCATTTGACAGTAATGGCTTTAAACATTTAAAGAATAGCTGAACATGTTTAAAAATTAGTTTGTGTTTAATGTGAGACCAAATATTCTATAAAGGCCTTAAATTCAAACTCTGGCCAGGCCAAAACATGATCCTGATGGAGTTTGACTTTCCCCTTCACCACTTCTTAGTGGTCTTTGCAGTGTGAGCATTGTTTTGTTGGAAAAATAACACGTAATTGTTCCTCTTCAGAAACAACAACTTTTCAACTATGGAACCAATCACTTCTGCCATATTTCCCTGTACTCCAAAACATTAATTGACATTTGACAGTGAACTTAAACCAGCAACTTAAATGGCACCATAACACCTCTACCTCCATGCTTAATTGTATTTTACATCAAATCTTGTTTAATTGTTTATTTGGCTTATTTAGCAACACTATCAGCATCAGTGGTCACTTTAGCAACAAACTCAAGGATATATCTATACATAAAGTTATTTCAAGACTAGTCATATATATGTACACTCAAGTCAATGCCAATTTACCGTAATCAATCGATCTAACATGCAACTCCCATGTATTGTGGGAGCAAACCCACGCAGAGGACATGCAGACTCCACACAGAAAGGACCTAGGATATTTCAGCCTGGGATTGAACCCAGAACCTTCATTTTTTGAGGTGGTGGTGCAACCAAGCCACCATCTCACCCCCGATTTTCAAAGAAAACTCTCATCAAGTCAACACAACTCTGCTGAACCACTGTGAATAACATTTTGTTATGTTAAGGCCTTGTGCAACAATATACAACCTCAATTCCAAGTTGGGACATTGTGTAAAACATAAATAAAAACAAAATACAATGATTTGCAAATCTTTTTCAACCCATATTAAAATGAAAACAATACAAGGACAAGATACGGTATGTTCAAATGAATAAATGTTGTCCTTTTGCAAATATTCATTTATTTTGAGTTTGATGTGAGCAACACGTTACAAAAGAATTGGTTCAGGGTCAACAAAATTGTGGAATGCTTAAAAAACACTTGTTTAGAACATTCCACAGGTGAGTTGGGTATAAAGGGAGCATCCCTGAAAGGCTCAAGCATGAGCAAGGAAGGGGTGAGGTTCACACAACTGCATGAGCAAATAGTCTAACATTTTAAGAACAACATTTCTCAACGTGCAATGGGTTTCTTCATACACAGTCATTAATATCATCAAAAGAATCAAATAATATGGAGAAATCTCTGCAAATAAGCTGCATGGCCAAAAACCAACACTGAATGCCCGTAACCTTCAATCCCTCAGGCGGTACTGCATTAATAACCGACATCATTCTGTAACGGATATTACCACATGGGCTCAGGAACACTTCAGAAAACCATTGCCGGTTAACATAGTTCATCGCTCCATCTACAAGTATAAGTTAAAACTACCATGCAAAGTGAAAGCCATATATCAACAACACCCAGAAACTTCTCTGGGGTCAACCTGATCTAAGATGGACTGACAAAAGTGGAAACGTGTCCTGTGGTCCGACAATTTCAGATTGTTTTTGGAAATCGTTGTGTCCTCTGGGCCAAAAAGAAAAAGGACTGTTTGGATTGTTATCAGCACAAAGTTCAAAAGCCAGCATTTCAGATGGAAGTGTGTTAGTGCCCATGGCATGGGTAACTTGCACATCTGTGAAGGCATCATTAATGATGAAGGGTACATACAAGGTTTGGAGCAACATATGCTGCCATCAAACACTGTGGTAAACATGCTCTTGTCCCAACTTTATTTGAACATGTAGTGAATATTTGCAAAAAAACAAAGAATGGATAGGTATGTAATTGTTATCGTAGGTACATTTCAGCAATAACAAACTGAGACAATTTTTTAAATAAAAAACAGAAAACATTGGATTATTTTTAAATAATTAATTTGCATATTATTCCATGAACTAAATATTTGATTATCTGCCAACCAGCAAGAAATCTAGCTTTCACAGACCTGTTAGTTTTTTTTTAGCAAGCCCTTCTATTCTGCACTTGTTACCTGTATAAAAACCACCTGTCAATCACACCCCAACCGCTGCACCATGCCCAAGACAAATAGCTTTCTAAAGACACAAGGGAAACAATTGTAGATCTGCACAAGGCTGGGATGGGCTACAGGGCAATAGGCAAGCAGCTTGGTGAAAATGCAACAAATGTTGGTGCAGTTATTAGAAACTGCAAGATGATTGTCAATCTGTCATTAAGAGCTTTGAAGATGGGTCATGGCTGGATCTTCCAGCATGATAATGACCTAAAAAACACAGCCAGGACAACTAAGAAGTGGATCTGTAAAAAGCATTTTAAAGTCCTGAAGTGGCCTAGCCAGTCTCCAGACCTAAACTCAACTGACAATCTTTGGAGGGAGCAGAAACTCAGTTGCCCAGCAACAGCCCTAAAACCTGAAAGATCTGGAATAGATCTGTATGGAGGAGTGGGCCAAAATCCCTGCTGCAGTGTGTGCAACCTTGGTCAAGAACTACAGGAAATGTCTGACCTCTGTAATTGCAAACAAAGCTCTGTATTTCACAGTTCTGGAAGCTTTGAATTAGATAATTTTTGTTTTGTAGAAAGTTTTAATGTTTCTACACCTTGGCTGAGGTCCAACTGTGGTAAATTCATGTTGATTCAAAAGTTTTTTTTATAAACACACACCTGTCTATAAGCTATTTCACAGCAAACAATGTATATCAGATAAAAACAAGACATGAGGACAAACTGCCTGTATAGCTCAGAGAATGGCTTCAATGGATCTGAAGCACCGTGGCCTCCATAATTCTTAAATGGAATAAGTTTGCAACAACCGGGACTCTGGGCACCCCACAAGGGCTTGACAGTAAGCTGAATGGAGCAAAGTACAGAGATATTCTTAATGAAAACCTGATTCAGATCGCTCAGGATTTTAGACAGTGCCAAAGCTTCACCTTCCAATGAGACAGTTACCCTAAGTTCACAGCCAAGACACATTAGTGAGTTAGGAACAACTGTGACTGTTTATAACTGTGAATGTCCTTGAGTGGACCTGCCAGAGCCCAATAGTACATCTCTGGAGACACCTGAAAATGGCTGTTCACCAACAATCCCCACTAAACCTGACAGAGATTGGGAGGATACGCAGGGAACAATGACAGAAAATCTAAAAAAAAAAAAAAACAGGTGTGAAAACCTTTGTGGCTTCATACCCAAGAAAACTGCAAGCTGTAATTGATGCAAAGTCACTAAAACCAATCTATTAAAAACACAGATTATACAGAATGAAAGTATAGCCGAGCAGATAAGCACGTTGTGCTTTAGGGTTTCGTGTTTTGTAAAAGTTCAGAGTGCCCTCTAGCGATGGTTACTAAGTACTGCAAATTAAGTAAAAACGAATAATTGTTTCAAGTGTTTTACATCTGATATTAACATCAGCCTCCAGTAATCCATTGACAAGTTAGTACCAATACCTGATGCCATTTTTATTTGACATTTATTTTGATATTATGCATATCTAGTGAACGCTTGTATTGTAGACAGGGTATTTTGAGACTGAGCACACATAAATCAGTTATGTTGAAGTTATGTTGAAACGTGCTCTGCACGTTTAGGACAGACAAAGCCTATTGGTGTTAATAAGTGCTCTATGCATGAGTATTTTTATGTATAAAATGTTTACTGTGGCTTCCCTTTATTGAACTATGTATTATCTCTTATCTACATGTTAAAGTTCTAGATGCATTAGCACATTTGGGCTATACATATTTGGAACATGTTGCAGGCATCAACTTAAAAATGAGTGAATATTTAAAAAAACAATAAAGCTTATCTATTTGAACATGAAATATATTGTCTTTGTAGTGTATTCAATTAAACATGGTTTGAAAAGGATTTGCAATTCATCATATTCTGTTTTATTAATATTATACACAGTGTCCTAACTACGTTGGAATTCGTGTTGCATTGTCATTGTACACCAGTCGGCCAGTTGAGAGTTATATTATACAGGGTAATTTAATGAACTATTTCATATATATACAGTTTGGAGAGGTCTATAAAAACTGTTATTAACAACAAGTTAATGAGTCGTAATCCAAAAGTTTGCAATGTATTTTTTTTACCTCTAAGGTCAGACCATATTGATCAGAAAATGCTTTGAGTTTCATTTATTTACTATGGCTGGTTAGATCTGACTGATTTTGAAGAAACAAACAAAAAAAAATGAATTTGTTTTAATCAATTAACTAAAGTCATAAATCCATATGCCAGTCTAAACCACAACTCTAAATATTTTAGAATTGCCTCTGTTTCTGCATAAATATGACTTACACATCACTTTAACACACCTGGTTAAGCACACAAGACAAAATATATGCATAAAATTTTTTTCAGTCTCTGGTGTGATTCCCTTACAAAGAAACCGTTCAGTCCTGGTCCTGCACATCAACTTCTTCCTTACAGAATGACTTCAAAATCTGGGATTTTCGTAACTGCCCTGGTTAAGGTCAGGACTTGGCTATTCCAAAATACGAACTTTAGTCTAACCATTAGTAGATTGAGTTTATGATGTCCTGAAATCTTCTTTAAAAATGTGCTTGAATAAACTACATCAAAAACAATTTCGAATAACCATTTGACTTGACTACATGTTCGTTACCAAACTACACATGAGCAGCTATGTTTTTATATGGATAAGGCTTCTCCTTGCAACCCTGTCATGCACACCATGTTCCAGTTTTCTACTAGTGGTGGACACATGGACATTAGCAGTAGCCAATGTGAAAGAGGTGTAAATTAGAAGTTGGAAGAAATTAGAACACTGGGTTATGAACTTTTAGATTATTACATGCCTTGCTCTTGGAATAATCTAGCCATCCACTCATGGGAGAGGGTAAACCACTTTTTTAAAAGGCAAATGAAAAGTCAAAGAAAGTTGTTTGATTACACAAATGGAATGCAAACTCAATTATTGTGATTAAGTAGCAAGTGACATATTCATGGGGGTGAACAGAAGAATGTCAAAATGGACAAGAGTGCCACACATTGTCTGTTCAGTAGGTCACCCAATGGTCACCTGACATTGCCCACTGACAGTGATGAAGCATGGACAGGATCAGATTTTCCAGCAGTTTTTGTTGGATACCTTGCCACTCTTACTTCAGGGAAACTTCCAGCTCAATGTGTTGTAGGAGACAATTTGCCAAACAACTTTCCAGTTCATCCCAAGCATGTTTAATGGAATTCATGTGTGGAGACCATGATGGCCAGTCCATGCATTCGATTCCTGCCTTCTGAAGTATTTCATTAATGAGATGCACACGGTGGGTTCTTGCATTATCATCCATGAAAAGGAAGTTGTTTCCAACTGCTCCAGCATGGGGGTACCACTACAGGATGCAGGACCTTATCTTGGTATCTGGAAGCATTTAACAATCTATTTCTGACGAGGTTGCGTTTGGTATAACCACCTTTGCTGATGCCAGCCCAAACCAGGATTCCAGGTAAAAAAACGTTTTTCCCGTGTTCCTCGTTCACGCCCGATCAGGACACGATGATGTCAGGTGGCAAACTGAACCGTGACTCAGAGAAAAGGACAATTGACCATTTATCACGGCTCTAATCATGATTCTCATCAGCCTGCCTTCAACAGGCTCTACAGTGTTTAGCAGATAATGGATTGTATACCACTGGTCGCCGGGCATGCAATCATACATGATGGAGCCAAATTCATATGGCCTGAGTGCATATCCAGTTATCCAGGGACAGCAAGAAACTCTAAAGCTGTTTCATTGCTGCACCTGCTCCTTCATGCCAAAAAGGTCAAGTAGCTTCATATTTTGCAGTTGTGGCAGATGGGCGACCCTGCCTAAGTCTTTGTCTTTTTTCTAATTTGACTCTGCCTTCGCACTGTTCCAGTTTTTTTTAAATGATTACACAGTCTGCAAATCATGGTTTGGGATGTTCCAAGTGATGCTGCCACTGTTGTCTGTGTGACCTCTATCCATCCTCCCTTCAATATGGTGCAATCATCCTGTCCCCTTTGCAGAAAGTACTTCCAATGAATGAATTTTCACCCCCTTGCTTCATGGATCTGACGGTGTTCTCATCCTTCTTCCTCCAAACAACAACAAAAAGCTCTATTTTGGTCTCATCTGACCACATTAAGTTCTTCCATGCCTAATCTTTATCATTCAGATGATCATTGGTGAACTTCAAATAGGCCTGGACATTTGCTGGTGTGCAATGCAGTATGTTAACCCATGACGGTGTAGTGTGTTACTAAAGGTCATCTTTAAAACTGTAGTCCAAGCTGTCCAATTCACCAGGTCCTCCCATGTAGTTCTGGGTTGATTCCTGACTTTTCTAACATTCATCCTTACCCCACAAGGTGAGATCTTGCATGGAGCCCCAGACTGAAGAACATTGACAGTCATTTTGTATTTCGTACATTTTCTAATAATTGCACCAGCAGTTGTTGCCTTCTCACCAAGCTGCTTGCTTATTGTCCTGTAGTCCATCCCGGTCTTGTGCAGGTCTACAATTTTTTCCCTGATATCCCTTAGACAGCTGGTCTTGGGCATCGCGGAGAGGTTGAAGGCATAAAGATATTTGTGTTGTTGGTTGAGTGGTTTGGAAAAATTGAAAATGTACACTGTTTAATTCACAATTAAAACATGGTGAACTCTGCATTACTTTGCATCTGTGGACAGTGAACTTATAAACAAACACACACACACGTGCGCACATGCACACGCGCAGCATATATGTGGCAAGTATAACAGAGATTTTTAATTACCAGAGGTCGCAGGTCTGGGTGTGTCAGGATGTAACCATTGTTGGTAATAGCAAACGCATAGCCATGAATGCCCAGCTGTGACCAACACAAACAAGCATGCACACACGCGCACACACACACACGCACACACACACACACACACACGGAGAGAAAGAGAGGGAGACAAACAGACAGACAGGCAGGCAGGCAGAGAGTACATAATCAGGGGTATTTCATAATCAACTATGTAATTCCTTCTCTCTTTCTGTCCATCCCCCTTATCTTTTTAATATCAAAGCCTAATCAAGCTCTGTAATTTCCTGCTCCTTCTGCTGCTCCCAAATCATGATTTCCTACAGCTGCATGTGGTGCCCACACACATACACACACAAAGAGAGACAATCAGGCACATACACACGCTACAGTACGTGATTCTCTTGACACATGGTGAATGCCATGAACCCCATAAAATAATACGCTTTCAGATGCCTTGAATATTTTGAGGCTAAACCCACTAATTTTCTCTTGAAGATGCATCCATAAATTAACTTCTCCATTCCTGCTACTTAAAAGGGAATGGTGTTAGACAGCCAAGCCTGTAATTTTCCTGCCAATCCTTGTTCGAATGGGAAAAAGGTGGTAACAATCAATGTTGGTAGATGGTGAGGTTTAAAAAAAGGACATCAGTGCTAAACATAGCTTTCTCTGTTCTAAAGGTATTGTTTCGAAACTGCTCTTTTGAGGTGTCTATGTGTGTCCCTGCCTGTATGAGCTGGGCCCGCGGCACGCGTAACATTGCTGCTTCCCTTAGCTTTTGTGTACAAACCAGCCACACGAGAAATGACGGTTATGATACTTTCCTCGTCCTCGAAGGGTAAAGCATTGAACTGTGTTCGACCGTCTCTCTCAGTCATTCTAGGTATACCAGTTCGGCTGGATATCTTACGTGTCTAATTTCCCTGTAGTTATATCAAATGGACTGAGAGAGAGGTTCAATGACACTATAAACAACTCCTTATTCTATTGGGTAAGTACGATGTACTTTAGGAGAGCTGCTGCAAATAGTGCAGAACTGGTAACAAGGTGAGCTGAGCTGATGCAGGTGCAGGAAGCGAGGCAAGTGTCGCAAGATACTGGCGCAGGGAA
>JAUZSV010255487.1:0-12223 GCA_034780495.1 Parotocinclus cesarpintoi
TTGCTTAATGAAATAAAATCAAATGCTTCTTTTTTAATCGCTTCATATTCATTTTGAAATATCCTCTAATTTTTGTGACCAATGCACAACTCATCCACACATACCTTCACATGATGGCCTAGGACAGCTTTCAGCTTCAGGTTCTAAAACTGTAAATGCACTCAGCTTATTAAAGTGTGACAAGGGCAACTAATGCCATATATAACCCAAGTGTCCTATGAATTCTGGAGGCATTCAATGTCAATGTGGCACATTTGCATTAAACACCACAGTACAAATAAAAAGCATATTTGCAAAGTATTATTATTCGATTGACATATTACTGGAATTGGTTCACATTTGAATGTGGTTTATATTTTTAAGTATGCGCTGATGTGCCCCAGCATCATGCCACTAGAGACTGATGGATTCTCTATGCGGATTATCTTGTTGCAACTGTACATAGTCTGGGATACTATATAGATGCTAAGTTTTTGTAGTTAATATATTGGATGTGGATGAAATAGACAGATGTAAAGACCTGAGTGACTTTGACAAGGGCCAAATTGTTATGACCAGAAATCTGTATCAGAGCATCATTAAAAACAAGATGATTGCTTGATGCTCCTGGACAGTGGTGGAGAATACAAAGTCAAATTACTTTATGTTGTACTGTTATTTCCAATGGAGAATTGTCGCAAAGTAGCTTTACAAATACATAAAAAGAATAAGAAAAAACTCCCATAACATTATCAACATGATCAAGACTCAAAAAGGAAGACGACCTACAGTACATGAGAGCAAAGGAGAGTGAGAGAGAAAGAGAAAGAGAGAGAGAAAGAGAGAGAGAGAGAGAGATAGGTAGATAGATAGATAGATAGATAGATATATAGATAGATAGATAGATAGATAGATAGATAGATAGATAGATAGATAGATACTTTATTGATCTCTAAGGAAATTTAGAGGTCAGTAGCAGTATTCACAATACAGCACAGTCAAGACAAAATAAAAAGGCTTGTACAAAAATGTTCTATGAACTTTAGAACTATGAATAGTCCAGTAAGCTATGGATAAGTGTAAAACTATTTTATTTATTGCACTGAGTAAATGAATGAATTAATTATAGCAATAGTAGTAGTAATAGTAGTAGCAGGCCTGCAGTGGAGTTATGCCCTGCCCAGCGTTTTGTTCCTGCCTTGCACCTTATGTTGTCTCCAGGTACTTTGGTTTCTCCCTACATTCCAAAAACCTGTTTGCTCAGAATTGCTTTTGTGTGAGTGAATTTGACTGGTCTTGCTATAACCTTGCTCATGTCACAAATAGTCATTGATGTTGATATGATTTTAAGCACATAACCAAGTAAGCAAATATACTGCACACAAAAAATAGGGAATTATGGAATATCCCATAATTTTTGGGAGCAGTGTCATTAAATAAGAATATGGTATCATTTAACTTTTCATGCCAAGTTTATTACCAAAACAATCTTTGTACCTCTGCCTATGGTTTTCTACAGTATGTACATATCTAATACATTTTTTGTAAGATGTTAAGTGGAATTATATATGTATGAAGTGTTAAGCGGAATTCATGAACATGTGCAGTGATAGTCCAAAAAACGTGGCAATGTTAAGGTGCTTCATATCTGATTGAAACATGTAGGTCTTCAATAAACATGAAGTTTTTTTATACAGCTCATCTTTTATGCTACTCAATATCTTACTGGGTGCATGTGCTTATTATTTATAAAGCCAGTAAATAAGTGCTTGCTCAGTACATGTTGTTGCTTATTTATAGACTGAGTCCTAATGGCTAATTTCTTAGTGCAGAAATGCCGGAATGCTTAGCTTTCTCCCAGCATTATTATTTTTAATTGGATAAGCTGAATGAAATATGAAGCTTCAAGGACCACATATGTACTGTTATAATCTATCAGCGGTCTTTTTTTTGTGCTCACCATGTTTTTATTTTTGTATTTTAATTACAGTTCACAAAACATGGACTAAAGGTCTCAAGAGTTTAAGCTAGAAAGTCTTCTCCCTGTTGACATGCTATGCCAAAAATGGACCAAAACACAATTTTTCAGTATACATCCAAGACGGCAACAGTGCTGTCATTAAAAAAGTAATGTAGAGGTTTTGCTCTTTAAGAAGCTCTTCTTGTAACAAAGGAGATACATAGATGAAATTCATTACAACTCATCATAACTTCGAGACAATTCTTTTAACAGCCTTGTATTCTTGCCTTCTCCTGCTGTTTTGTTAATAATCTGGCCTTCATTCTGACCTTCTTGAACAGCCTTGAATTACACAACAGAAATGTGTCTGTACTGCACATGAGCTTTTCTTCATCATAACGGAAAGCATAAAAGGGGTACGACGTAGGAAGTTATTCCAATACAACCAAAAATTATGGTACAGCCTTGTGTTTCTGGCCCTTCACCTGGTATAATAGTAATAATAATAATAATAATAATAATAATAATCTCCCCTTGGGATTGTCCTACGGTTTCAACCAAGCATATTTATACTGTTCATAGCAATAAGAGTGATCACAATATAGAATTTGTTCGGTGCTGCTACATGCTCTTGGCATTCATTAGAGGTAATCTTTGCCATGTTTCTGTTTGGCTAAACGTGTGTATTTGTTGCCCCCCTGGTAAGGTAGCCATAAGGATTTGCACCTACTCTTGGGAGTTCCGGTGCAACCAAGGCACATAGCGCCAGATGTTCTCTCCAGTTTACAAGATGCTAAAAGCAGGTGGGAACTGTTTGTCGTTGCACTTCATTTAATGTATACATGGACTGATCTGTGTGTGATCTCTGATGTAGAAAGAAAGAAATCCAAGACACTTACATACCAAAAATCCTAAATCAACAGTGGTGAGTGACTAGGCTGTATATGTGTATATTACTTATAATCCTAGGACTCATGACTAATGTCCAGTTTTATCCAAGGTAACTAGTTTAAAGATGAGCAGGTGATGTCATTTAAAGACATGGCACAGATGACATTTTAATATTTTTGATTATTGAATGCCAATATGTACAGTTTGTTATCTGAACAGGTTAATTTTCCTTGATTGCAGAAATAAAAACCTAATTTGTCAGATTTCCCAGATTTCTCCCAAAAGACCATAGTATTGGGATTTTTAACTGTATGAATTCGTCTTGAAACTATACTCTTTTAGGTACTGTGTGACTGAGTGAAAAGTTTGAATTGTGTTTAGTTTTTTTCTTTCTATAAATTACTGGTGACAGCAAAGACAATAACATTTATTCACTCAAAATAAAAATGGAACATATAGAACTTGAATAATAAACTAAATACAAAGAAAACACGTTTATATTCATTTTTAGCAAAACGATACTAATGCATTAACTTGGGAAGCGAGAAATGAATGAATTGAGTTCAGAAATCAATATTACATTCACAGATTTCATGAATCTTTTAATTTTCCTCAATAAATAAGATTTGATTCAGACCATCACCTAATCATTAGCTTATTAATAGAATATGTGTCTTTACTGGAATTCCTCAGATACTGAAATACATCTGCTGCCAAACATGTAGTTATGTTGATCTTAAGAAAATGTATCTCTTAATTAATTTAAATTAAATAATAATACTTTTTTTCACAGTTGTAGTTTGACAAAGTGTCCCAAAATGTTTTACACTTTTTTTTAATTTTTTTTTTACTTTTTTACACTTTTATCTTCTGTTAAAGTTTATCTGCAATAATAACACAGAAAATGAAAGTTGGAATTCTACAATTGTTTTAAGCTATGTACTTTAAAAAAAACTTAAAGCTTAAATGTTGAGAATTAAATATACAAATGTAATTCTAATTAAAAAAGGTATTATTATTATTATTATTATTATTATTATTATTATTATTATTATTATTATTATTATTATCACACATTTTAAACACATCATTCAGAACCTTCTGTTCTATGAGATATTCTGTGGGTGCCAGTTCTGATTTCACTTCAATTCTAATTAACATGTAAATGTATGAACTTTAAAATCACATGGGCACAGAGCCCGAGAATTAACATTTAACATGCTGCTATGTGTGTGTGTACTCACGCACTTGTGTATGCATGAGTGTGTGTATGAAAGGAAAGAGAGGATTCTTGACTCCAGGTAAAGAGGTATCAGAGGGATTACTTGACACCCTGGGGTGAGAGTGCTGTTAGCAGTACCACGCCTGCCATACTGCCACAGTAAGCGGCATGTGTGAACGAGTCACTTAAGGTGCTTCTCCTTGAGGGTGTGTATGTTGGTGTATGTTGTGAAAACCTTGACCTTTTCTTTTGCTCCTTGGGACCTTTTCTTTTCTTAACCTTGGTCTTTTGTTCGCTTTAAGTAGCGATGTGTCGAAGCTGAGCAGCTATAACCTCTTGGATCATTTGATTGGATCATATGCTTCTGGCAATATGGTACTTTTGTAGCCTAGTTATTTACAGTCTGGCCTCGTTATCAAGGCCACCTTAGTTTCATGGCTGTTTCTGGTAACAGGCAAGTTTGGCAACTTAAATGAAATTACAAAGAACTAAACATTCATACCCAATTGCTGACATAATGTGTTATAATGAGCAGCCCTCATGATCATACAATAACATTTCAAACTGTTAATAAAAGTACTAAAAGTCTGACAGTGAGATTAACACATCCACATAGCCATAACGAATCACAGCAAGGAATCAGCAGTGTGGACAGGGTCAAGATCCACCAGTAAGCTGAGCTGCCAGCTGAGGAGAGAGCAGGGAAGGAAACTCAGATTAAAATGACACCTACTGGAAGCTTAATGGGGTAGAATGCCATTGCTGTGACAAATGTGAGACGTTTGTCACATTTCAAATTTGTGAGAGCAAGAGGCAAGGTTTGTGTTCAGAGTAAAGTGCATGGGTTTGGCGAGGTAACAGTAGGCACGATAATGAGGTCAGACTGTAGTTATATTTACATTACAGGATTTTGCAGATGCCCTTATCTAGCAACTTATGGTTCTTCTGACGTTACATCATGCTAGTAAAAAAAAATTGGCAACAGGAACACAATCCAAGTAAATCCAAAAAATAATCGTAACATTCATTCATTCATTCATTGTCTTCTGCATAATCCACACAGGGTCACAGGCCAGCTGGTTGCCTGCTACTCTGGGTGCAAGGGCAGGAACAACCCTAGGCCAATAAAGTCTTGGATTGTTATGGCCTGGGTTCAAACCTGAGATGTTACACTCGAATGTGCTAACCACTACCCAGAGACAGCTGGTATATATAAAATGATCATGCTGTCGCCAGGTTTCATTTACAATTACGGCATTTAGCAGACAGCCTTATCCAGAGTGACTTACAATACAAGCAATTGTGGTTTAACAGCCTTGCTCAGGGAGCCAACTGTGGTAGCTTGGCAGAGGTAGGACTTGAACCATGGACCTTCTGGTCCATAGGCCAGTACATTAACCACTAGGCCACCAAAGTCCACCTTCAGTGATACTCACTCCAGATCTCTTTCCTTTCTCAAGGTGAGGAGGTGCGGAACCCACAGAAGTCGATCCCCGTGGGTATCGTGGCTTCACTTCTGATCTGTTTCGTGGCTTATTTTTGTGTTTCTGCTTCCCTGACGCTCTTGATGCCCTACTACCAGCTGAGCATTCAGAGTCCTCTTCCTGTGGCCTACACATATGTGGGCTGGGACCCTGCAAAATATGCAGTAGCTGTGGGGTCTCTGTGCGCCCTCTCCACCAGGTAAGTTTCGGTTCCATGACTGATCAGAAATGAAATGCAGTGTTAAATATGCATCGGATTAGTACCCGTGTGTTGGCCGTATTTATTTGCGCTTAAATCTTAAAAATGTTCATAAAATCAAAATCACACTGTGGTGATCAATGAATGTATTTGCAATTGGCATCTTCATATATTCTGCACCCTTAAGTAGTATGCTAGTACCCATCACTGTGGTGACCAGGGTACGTCCAAAGCACATTGACAGTGATGGGGCATGGACAGGACCAGATTGTACAGCAGTTCTTGTGGGATCCTCTTCATATTCATTTGAAAATATCCCTTGTTTTTGTGAGCATTGAGTACTTTCTAAGGTTTTAACATTTGTTCAGCTTATCTGAGATACAAATGAAAAGATTTGGCTCGTTTGAAAGACACAGACCAGACTGTTGGTCCTGATAGTTAATCAGTTTATCTTTAAAGATGTCATAGCAATCATATAACTTTTCTTAATCTCACTGTTGAGTAACGTAAACAGTACAGATGGAAATGGAGGGCAAAAGTCGTTACCATGCCTGTAACATGTGCACGGGTGGCGGTGGAAGTTTAGCAAATGGGGTGTCCACTAACATCGCCTGGTTGCTCTCATGCAATATAATTATGATTTTACGAAGTCACTTACAACCAGGTGGAACTCAGTGATTACTGGACTTGGCCATAAGGACCTCATCATCCTCTCAAATCCCATATGATGGACAGTCATAAAGCAAAGTGGACGCTGATGTGTTTGCTAATGTGGCCGAACACCATAAAGGCAGCGGCTTTTATCAGAGATAGTGCTGCTGAATTCTGTGCGAAAGCAGCACGTGGAGAAACATGGATAAATGAAAGGACGTTAAGGAGTTTACCATTTACCATTCAGGATGTGATGAAAGGGATTGCATGTGAGATTAAGAATGGCTAGAGCAACCGGTCCGACCGCAAATTAGATTTTTTTTGCCTTGTTTAAATACGAATCCTCCAAAATAACAATGAGTTTTGCTTTGATGTATCATGAACATGTATTCGTTTGGGCGGCATGGGTAGCACCGTCACCTTACAGCCTCACAGGTCCTGGGTTTGACCCCAGGTGGAGCAATCTGGGTATTTTACTTGTGGATGCTCCATGTTCTCCCTGTGTCTGCATGGGATTACTCCAAGTGCTCCAGTTTCCTCTCATAGTCCAAAGAAATGGATTAGGTTAACTGATTATTTTAAAGTGGCCCTGCTGTGTGAATGTGTGTATGAGTGTGTGAGTGTGAATGAATTTGTTTGGAAGGGAAACCAAATCCAGATGTTATGAAATGATCAAAAAAAGAAGAGATTATTAATGAACGACCAGGGAGACACAATTAAGTACAACTAAAATAATCTGAGTTTAGCAATCGCAGGGCTCCCCACAGTTTTAGTTTTAGGTTCCAGCTGCTCCTCCTGCTGAGGGTATGGAGACAACCACCTGCTAAGCTAAGCCCAGACTTCTCTATCCACTGGCTACAGAATCCAGCTCCTCCTAAGTTCTTTCCAACCCAACTGTAAGATATAATTGATCCTCACCCTGTCATGTGCATGAACCTCATTACTGCCGCATATACCCAAAACCTGCTGAAAGCTCATGCCCACAGATGAAGATAGAAATGTAGACTGACCACTAATCAGAGAGCTTTGTCTGTGGTTTTATCTCCTTAACTGAAGGAAATGAGAAGACCATGCCTCTGACTTGGATGATTCTTTGACTGATTCTTTCCATCCAACAAACTGTGCCTACTGTCCAAGTACCCATAAGAACTAGACTTCATGGGTTCCGGTGAACCCAGTGCTGGGATTTTTATTGGCAGTTACCTAAAAACAGCTCTTGACTTCATCTCACCACAGACAGGATACAGACCAGAGAAGCTCAGCATTGGGAACCAGTGCCCTGCCTGAAGTCTCTTACTTACAGGGTTGCGTTATATGGTTCCAGTTTCCATTCTCTGCATGTATTCTACTGGATTTCACCAGGGCTGAGTTCCCAAACCTTCAGTGCTCCTTTGGATAGGGGCTGAGTCTATTTTCAATCAGACGATCTGTTTGGGGTGCCCCCATATTACGCTCAGGTCATGATACAGGAAATCCAGCTATATGAATGATACCTAATCTACCTAACAAATATTTTTCCTTTTCAAGTTTCCAAAGGACTATCATATAGATAAATGACTTTTAGACCAAACCTTTTTCATTAAAACCAAATTCCATATAGTTCATAGCTTATGTATGCTTAAATTGCTTGATCTTGAGTGTTCAAAAACATTCGTCTGGACAGTTTAGCGTTCATAATTAAGCTGATTGCTCATTTCTTTTATGCTCTTGTACCAGTTTGTTGGGCGCGATGTTCCCCATGCCACGTGTCCTGTTTGCCATGGCCAGAGACGGGTTGCTCTTTAAACCCCTGAGTCGCCTGAGCAAAAGGCAGAGCCCCGTCATCGCTACCATCGTTTCAGGGTTAGTGGCAGGTAAGACGTCATGCACACGTGAGAAACCTGAATGTATGATCAGAGCAAAGATTTCTTTGTTTAAAAAGCATGTGTTGTTTTGCAGCCATCATGGCCCTTGTGTTTGACCTGAAAGCTCTAGTGGATATGATGTCTATTGGGACCCTGTTTGCTTACAGCCTAGTGGCAATCTGCATCCTCATTCTCAGGTACGCTGAATAATCTGAAGCCATGCTTTCATATTGATAATCCCTGTATTTGTACTACTATTATGTACAAAGCCGGCTCAGTGGCTCAGTGAGTAGGACCGTCCCCTCACAGACACAGACACACACAGACACAAACACACACACAAAGAGAAGACCAGTAAGAAAAGTAAGAAGAAATAACTGGCATCGTTTGAAGCAAATTAAAGCATGAAAGAAAGCATTCCGTTTGGAATAAATGTGATCTTCTCCAATCTATAACAATGCAGAACATCTTGAAGCCACAGAACACTGAGTGGTTTTGTGGACTTCCACAATCATAGCACAGTGTTTCAAAGGCACAGTTACTCCACTTGTGCCACAGATAATAATTCTTAACCCACCCGGTTTGGTTCGGTGGGGCTCTGACACCTCTCCTTGGAGAACACATGCCGCAAACATGCCCTTGCTTGGACTAGCACTACCAGATGATTGCTGCTGTGGTAGACTGGCGTATTAGACCGCTCAGCCAGCCAGGCGCCATAAATATTAATTATAGTGCTGAAGTGTGATTTGAAAACTTTAAATGTTCCTTTACTTTCATGCAGATACCAAGTGGATTCAGAAAGCAAGCTAAAGAATCAGGAGGGGTGGAGTTTATTCCGGCCACCCTCATCTCCTACACCTTCAAGCTCTAAAGTGGTGTCGCTGCTCACCTTGGTCATCAGTGAGTTTTTTTATTCAAGAATAAGAAAACATGTCACCTGTGACTGAAAAATTCCTAATAGCATGTAATACTCATGAGAATTTTCTACAGAATGGGATTTTTGGTGGTACTGCTGGTAGAGCCTTTTGCTCAGCTCATTCCTTTATACTATGGCTTTTGGCACGCTAAACTACAATCACACCTTTTTGCCAATGATTAATATCTGGCTCGTGACCCACACATCGAATGAGGTCTTCACTGCACTGTACGACCTCTTCTCTATCTATAAATCCTGCCACAAACTTCACATTATATGATATTTATATCCTGATTAGCCTACAGGAACCTTTTCTGTCCCCCTGGGCAGTATATAATCTCATATGTAGTCAAATCTGACCATTTCTAGTGATATCACAACACAAATTATGATATCACAACAGTGACCTAACTCTAAACCCAATATCTGCCAGTCACACAACAACATGACGGTGCATGACAAGAGACTATACACCTTAACCGCCTGACCTCCCCTTCATTAAGCACAGCTAATCATGCCTGAGCAAAGCCCACCCGACTCTGGAAATTGTTGGCGACCAAAATGGACTGCTGCACCACCTGAGCATATTACTTCCGCTTCATTTGGTCAGTGTCTTAGAGGCTTCCGCTTTTGTTCTATCAAGGAGAATGTTATGAGATGTGGTGGTTTTTGGTAGGACCCAAGGGTGAGGGATAGACGAAATCCCACAACGTATAATAATAATGGGGAAATTATATAGAAAAACTAAAAGGGAATTAAGAGCTGAGCGAAAGGCTCCTGAACACAAAATAAACCAAAAGGATGAATTTGTGCCGCTGTGTTGCATCCCAACTGGAAGCAACGCGCGAACTGATTGCGAAAAGGAGGTGAAGCGCCAACGGGGCAGGCGTACAGAGCGCACAATTTGGGACGTCTCCCAAGTGGTAAGGCACGGAGGTACTCCGAACACTAGAGGGCGACGGTGAGCTCGGACGCGCATGTAGCCGACTAGAGTGAGAAGGCGCCGAAGCGCCAGGGGACGAGCGTGAGCTTGGGCGCACGTGATGGGGCGAGTAAGCCAAGCCGGGGCGCGTCCCATTCAGGATGAGCAGCTGGCTGGAGTGAGGCTAGTTGGGTGCCGATGACGGAGGAGCGTGAACTCAGGAGCGCACGAGCATGGGACGGGAGACCCTCAAAGTGCCCCTAAAAATAATAAATACCTCGGGGGTTTCCCCCGTACGCGCCCATCAGCACTAAAAGCCCCCGGGACGTAACCACTATCCCTAAAGGTGTGTGTAAGGGCGTGCTTCACAAATGAAGACGACTTGGCGCCGAACAGCACTAAAACACAAACCTAAATAGCAGGAGAAGCAGCTGTTCAGAATCAGGTCGTAATTTGAATACTGGATATAAACCGCCTCACCGAAAGCTTTGTAATGTTGACTGGCGAGGACGGCCGAACGCTCCGGGGCGAAGGTAGGAACCCTAAAACTATTGGTTACAAATAAAACTATGAAATAAATACAGAAATAAATAAACCAGAAACCAGCAAAGGCACAAGCAAAATGTAGCACAGATAGATTTATATTTATACTTGTAGGGATATTTAGTTTCTACAGAAATATAAACTACACACACACCCTATCCTCCTCATTATTTTTAACTTAACTTTACCAATTGACTGTTTCTGTTTTCTAAATAAAAGTATCTGAAAGTCTAAATATGATTTTGTTTTTGTCCAGTGTACAGATTAGAGACTTACCTAACAAATTTCATTCTCTGCCTTCCAGAGAGTCAAACTGACAAGACTAAATGAACACGCCTAATTGTGCCTTTTAACTTACAATCACATTCTATATAACAAATGGGAATTTAGCAGTAGCAACTAATTAGCCAGCTTGTTAGTTGATGGTCTGTTATATGTCACCTACTATCACTGCTTACACAACATTGTATTTATGACATATGACATATAAATAATGTGCTGAGCATATCATTCTACACAAGACTGAAATCTGAGTCATGTCTACTTGTGACAAATGCAGGCTACTTTATTTATTACCTAAATAGGATCTCTCTCCAGTTAATTTGCAAGGGCTGTGCACCAAACCACAAAGTAAAGCTTTGACCACCTGATTTCTTTCTTAAACTTGAGTGAAGTTAGTTGACAAAGGGAATCCATTCAATTAGGTTAAAATCACCTAAACAATAACAGTGCTATGATCTGTAGCCATAGCACTGATTAAATTGTCATTTACAAATTTCTAAAGTCTGGAAAAATCATTATACCCCTAGTAACCAGTTACTTTTTTGGTCTTTGCATACAGATTTACACTTTTGTCAAATATTTACTGTCACAGCAGCCATGCACCATTATCATATATTTTTTTTAAAGGTCAGCTAGTCTGCTTACTAATTTAAAATGATGCTATAAAATAATCACAAAATCAAGGATATCGAGGATAATGAGGAAAATGTCCATGTGTTCTGGGTCATATAAAACAAGATAAAATAACTAAATGAGCACATATTAAACATTTTTAACACATGCACATTTAAAAAAAAAAAATTTTCATAGGTAAATGCCATAGTTAGCAAAAAAAAATAATGATCAATAATAATAATAATGATCAATAATAATAATAATAATAATAATAATAATAATAATACTAATAATAATAATAATAATAATACATATTTGATTAACTGCACAAATTAAGATTTTGAATACATGATTTATATACAGTGCATCCGGAAAGTAGTCACAGCGCTTCACTTTTTCCACATTTTGTTACATTACAGCCTTATTCCAAATTGTATTGAATTAATCTCTTTCCTCAAATTTCTACACAAAATACCTCTTTATGACCATGTGAAAAAAGTTTTTTGAGTTCTGAAAATTTATTAAAAATAAAAAACTAAGAAATCCCATTTCCGTAAGTATTCACAGCCTTCGCCATGAAGCTCAAAATTGAGCTCAGGTGCATCCTATTCCGACTGATCATCCTTGAGATGTTTCTACAGCTTAAATGGAGTCCACCTGTGGTAAATCCCACAGATGGTCCCACAGTTGACTGCATGTCAGAGCGCAAACACCA
>JAUZSV010255596.1:0-19971 GCA_034780495.1 Parotocinclus cesarpintoi
TACTCCTTTTCTGTGCTTTCAGACTCAACTCGCCACATATGTAACAAAATGTGTCACAGCTAATGCGATATTGACGCGACATTTCAGAAAATGCTTGTAAAACAAAATTGTCCGTTTCTCAAAAACGTGATATAAAAATTTCTAGGTCATTTCTGTGATCAGCATCAAAAACTCTATGTAGAACACAAAAAATCGTCAAGGAAGCAAAAACCTTGTAAACCAGTGTTATCCAAAGACATGCACTAAAACCAAATAAACAAACCAATCAGTGCTAGAGCAAAATTATAATATTGTTGCTGATCGTGTGCATCCCTTCATGTCCACAAATTAGCCACATAATTGTCTCCTAATGGCTACATTCAGCATGATAATGCACCATAACACAAAGCAACTACTGTTTCTAGCATGACTCATGATTTAGTGTTCTTCAGCTTAGAGTGGATTGGCCCCTTTTTGAGTCTTGGTCTTCCCAAGGTTTCTCCCTTCTATATTTAGGAAGTTTTTCCTTTCCACTGTCACCTTAGGCTTGCTCAAATTGGCCTATTAAGCTGCTTTAAGACAATGCACATTTCACCACAGTAAAAAGTAAAACATTGTTCCCATAAACAAATCTGATTCATTGTTCCCATAAAGTGAATGACTTTTAGTAAGCAGTCTTTTTAACCATAGTTCTGACTGTGTCAGTCTTTAATCTGTAAAATAGGACCTGCTCACACCTGTTTGCTATAACATTACTGTCATTAGATTTCAGAGCTTACTTTCTCCTTAACACTCATCTTCTGTTTCTTGTTCCCACACTGTCTGTGTGCCCAGGTGTTCTGGATGGTATGGAGGACTCCAGTGTTATTAGTGAAAAACTTCATTCTGTTTTGGAGTCCGGAGAAGCAGGTCCACCTGGAACCAAGCTTTCATCGCGCTCTCCTCAGGGCTCTAATGGTGACACGACACCTGTGAAAGGTTACGCTTCAGCCCCAGGTGAATGGGATCAGCAGTGTTAACTGAATTGTCATATGTTTAAATAGAATTTGTCTTGCCAGTACTCAAAAAGCACTGAGCCTTAATAACGTTAGTTGCATGTCTACTGCAGGCTATGCTCCATCATCTTCAGTCTCCTTTACGTATGTTTTGCCAGGTAAGTGTAAATTTAGATAATTATTAAACTGAATTAACTCAGTTATTTAACTCTATTTTTTTTAACAACTAATTTTACTTGTATTCTAGTGATAGTATTAAATGTTTATTGCATTGGAGTCCTGACCAACATAAGTAGTAGTAGTTGTGTGACTGTAACCCTCCTGTTAGCTTGAATATGTCAGAACATTCTATTCTGACCTCTCATATCACCAAAGCATTTCCACCCACATTACTACTGCAGTGTACTGTGTAAACTCCAGAGACAGATAAACTTTAAATCCTTAAAAAAATCCCAGAGCTTCTGTACTTTCTAAAATACTCCACCCTATCTGTCACTACTTAGTCACTTAGATTACGTTTCCTAATTCTGACCTTCAACATGATCGTTAGCTGAACCTCTTCACATATGCCTGGATGAATTTATGCTTTACACTGTTGTTGCATGGCTGTTAACCATGACCTTTATTTAAAAGCAAAAAAAATCACATAATATTTTAAACTTAAAAAACACGGCTATTTGCATTGACCCCTGCATTTTTTATTTTTTTAATTAGTCTTATTTCTTAGTCCTATAATGTTTAATGAGACTGAGTAACAAATCTGAAACAATACAGAACCCCTCCAGAACCACAGTCCTAGATCCTTTATTGTGAATTCACCTCACATATTTTTTATTTTACTTTACCTTCAAACCGTGTAGGGAAACAAACATGCATATCTAATAATGTACAGTTATGCATAACTGTTTCATTACGTTTAACATCCATCCAATAAATGTCCATCATTTTAACAGTTTAACAGATATTAAGGATGAAATTAGAAAAGCAAAGAAAAATTTACAAGTATTTTAAAGGGCAAAGACACTGTTGTACAATGCTGAGTGACATACTGTATGATGTTACACTGCATTGTTCATGTGCTGAAACCTAATTACCATAGTTTATTTAATAATTATTAAAGATTTCTATACTAATTGATTATTTATATACTTGCAGGACATTATTATTGCTTTGTTGCACTTGAGTGCAGTGCATCTTGCTTATTATGCCCAGCTGGTCATAAGCTATTTAAGGGCTCCAAGGGCAGATGCAGGAGTTAAAAGTTTAAAATATGCCATTCACTCGAAAGTGTGTGTGTGTGTGTGTGTGTTTGACTGTGTATTCTTTCTAACCAATAACTATATAAACTGATTCACTGGTTTTATTCTTCTGTGTTCTGGTGTTTCAATTTTGTGTTGTTTGTAATTCTCCCTATCAATGCATGTTTGGCTTCTGTCAAACAAATGTGTCAGATTTTTACTCACTAGTGTTTTCTGCAGTATTTAAAAATTCCAGTTATATTTATATTACTGTAGCTTAATAATATGTAAGTGACTATAGTACTGTCTAGCAGCATCCATTTCGGTCAACAGCCTTTTTCACAGAATGTAATGTGTATGTGCAATGGCACATAACTGTACTTTTTTTTATTTATTAAGATTTCCTGTTGTAGTGGTGAGCTTGTATGTGTGTTTCAGGTTCAAAGAGTGCAAGTGCACCTGTGTCATTTTCAGCTGGGCTGACCCTTTACCCATTTTCAGAAGAGGTTGGCATCATCCGATTCAACAAAGTGCTGCTGAATGATGGTGGCCATTATGACCCACATACAGGTACGTGACATTTCACACATTTACAGTGTTTATGATTATTAAAATTGTGCAGACAAATCTGTTATAGAAGTGTCAAATATGTCTGTGTGTGTTTCTGTAGGTGTCTTTACTGTCCCTACTGATGGACAGTACTTGCTCAGTGCTTCCATAACAGCTCAAAAAGGGGAACAAGTGGAAGCAGTGATTTCAGTAGCCAATCGCAGCATCCAGAAGCTCAACACTGCTGGGTATGGAGGTGTGGCCTCTGCAGAGTGTCTCTGTGGAGGCTCTGCCAGCACCAGCCTAATCTTTGATCTCAAGAAAGGTCAGAGGGTGGGGGTCGTACAGACGTCTGGAACTTTGGCCATTTCTGCATCCACCGAGGTCCTGTCCACATTTAGTGGTGTGCTGCTTTTCCCCCTGCCAGCTAAAAGATAACCTGCAGCCAGTCAAAGGAATCTTTGTCATAGAAAACTCCATTGTTGGAGTGCCATATTATTACAACAGGTTGTTAATAGCACTGAGTGGTAATTCCCACTTGGGGAGTGGGGGGGGTGTTAAATGGACTACACCTCATTTAGGTCTACGTCCGAATCCAAAGCCGTATGAGCTTGTTGCAAAGGGGTTCTGATAATAAATATTTGGTTAGTGGAAATGTTATTTTCCTTTACTCTAGTGAAGTCACTACCAGGTTCTTGTATATTCAAAGCCTCGCCTAAGCATGTGCGTAAACACTCATGTTCTCTGTGATCTGTGAATGCTTTTTGTAGCTCTTAATGCTACAGTATACAATAATAATTATAATTATCATAATTAATCACTGAATTAGCTAGCAAGTTAGGGGATTAAAATACCTCATAGATATAGTGAGAATTAATTTAACATAAATTTGGATAGTGGGCATTATCACCAATGCTTTCCTGCTTTTAATTACAGTTTCAGGCATCACTTTACTAAACTGCTCACAAAAATTAGGAGATATTTCAAAATTAATATGATTCAATTAAAAAAGAAGCATTTGGTTTAATTAAACCAGATGATCATAAAAGAAAATTATTCTTCAAATAATATGAGTGAATATGAGATGCAAACTCAATTATTGTGATTGGGTAACAAGTGAAATATTTATGAGGTGAACAAAAGCATGGTAAACTTTATGAGAGTACCACACATGTTCAGTAACTGTTCAGTAAGATGTATGGTCACCCAAGTCTGTGAAAACACACTGACAGTGATGGGGCATGGACAGGATCAGATTATCCAGCTGTTCTTGTGGAATCCTCTTCATATTAATTTTGAAACTATCCCCTCGTTTTGTGATCAGTCTGTCAGGGTACATGAAATAGCATTAATTGATTAATCATTTAATATGTAAATGATCCTTAATTCATACACAATATACACTGTCATCGAGACTATACATTAGATGAGAAGCAATATACACTGCTCTGAAAAATTAGGGGATATTTTATCAGGGATTTTTCATTTTCATGTCATTTTGTGAGCGGTATATAAATCAAAGTAGTAATTCAGGTAGAACATGAATGTTACCCAGTTTTACAACTCTGTTGATTTGGTTTCTTTACTAGGTACACGTCCTTTTTTCTACACTATTTATAAATTGGCTTGTTGAAACCTATCTATTTGTCACAACACACACGAAATGAACCCCAAGACATCAGTGTCACTCCAGTGCTGAGAATGATACCACCCACCACCCAAATGATACCTTATCTAGGCAGTTCCTGTGAAGATCCTCTTTATTCAAGAACAAAATTAGACTAACAAAGTTAGACAGATGGACTACAGACTATAATTGTAGGACTACAAAGTGCTTTTACATTGTACGTATGAATGGTAATGAATGGAAAAAGGGTCTGTAGATCATAAAGAAATTGGCGAGTTTATATAAAGTTAAGACATAACAGGACGGCACACGCTGAGAGGTACTACAGTATCATTTTTGCTGTACAGTGCAGTCTTGCCACATTGAGCTCATTTAAGTTTTCAAACAAAGAAAAATTGCCAAACAAATTGTGAAAGAGAATTGAGTAATACTATTTTGATGCCAAAATGTTACAACCCCAATCCCAATGAAGTAGGGACATTGTGTAAAACATAAATAAAAACATTATACAATGATTTGCAAATCCTTTTTAATCCATTTTCAATTGAATACACTACAAAGACAAAATAGTTAATGTTCATATTTGATACATTTTTTGTTTTTTGCAAATATTCACTCATTTTGATTTTTATACCTGCAACAAGCTCCAAAGAAGTTGGGACAGGGGCCACAAAGGACTGAAGGAATGCTCAAAAAATGCCTGTTTGGAACATTCTACAGGGGAGTGTCATGAGTGGGTATTAAGGGAACATCTCGGAAAGGCTCAACTCAATTGTTTTTCAGATTGTATAAATGCAACATTTTTAAACTGACAAGTTTCCTACATCACTACATGGGCATGTGAAAGTCATCACTACCATCTTATCCAATAGTCAATAGTGAGCCATAGAAAGCAATGCAACGTTATTTACAACTTATTTCAACACCTTTCAACACTATATCAAACTATTTAAAATGACAAAGATCTTTGTTTGTCACTTTGCATGTGGATAATGACATAACCACCCTAGCCAATAACCTTTGAAGCTGAAGCCATATAAACCAAGTCTTACCTCTTTGCATCACAAGACACACTATATAGGTAAAGGTTTGTGGACTTCCGATGCTGAAATGACATAGCTCAGTGATTAAAAGGGGTGTCCACAAACGTTTGTCTAAATATTGAATACATTCATTGCATGACCATTTCAACACAATCTTCCCTTCACAATTTAAAATCAGCAATATCTTCACATATATAACATGTCTGATGTTGGATTAACCCACTAGAAGTATGTCAAAATGGAAGATGTGTCCAAGCATACAAAATCCAAATTCAACTCACTTAATATTGTGGCTGATGCAATGTACTTTGGAACCCCACATTCCCACCTACCTCTAGGTGCATGTAGGTGAAACTACATATGGGGCCCAATTAATTACATACAGTATGATGTGCTATATGGATGCCAAGTATGGATGTATTTACTAAATATCATGACTTCATGAGTTTTTGTCTATGGGAGCTACCTCAAGTCGAATCCTTGGGGAAACAATCGTCCTGCTCCTCCGCCGTTGCGTGGGGCTTTAATTACCCAAATTCAGCCCCAAAATATTTAGTCTAAACACTGATCCTTTATCATTCAGTTCAGAAAATTCAGCCTGCAACACTCAAACCTGTATATCCAGTAATTTTAGGAAAAATAATGAACTGTCCATGAGGTGGTGATAGCCAAGAAAGTGCTGTGTTATTATACTGGCTTTGACAGCAGTGCTCTAAACAGAACACCAGACTACATGCCAATATATTTTTTGTATAAGGGCATGCTAAACAGAACACCAGAATGTGCAAAGATTTTGTTACTTTGATTTTGCCACACTACACAGATCACCAGGTTGTGTACAAATATAGCTGCTTATATAACTAAAATTGAATGCATAAACGCTGGAATGCATGCTGTTTATCAGCTTTTTTTAATATGGTGTAAAAAATTTTTTTGAAATAACACAGACTTGTTAAAAGGATTTATTATTTGTTTTTGTATTTAATGCCCAAAGATGATGAACTAATTTGGCTGTTAATTGTTACTTGTATGTTTAAGTGGCTTAGATAGTCAGTTTGACTGGATATTTTCCAGGCTGATCTTAATTTGTCCAGTAGCAGAATTAATTGAATTCTGGGTGATTGAAGGTAGCACCTATCTCTTTGCTGATGGGAAAGCAAGATCCAAATAGGTCCACTGACTCAGTGAGGCACCTGAAACTGCATGAACCAGATACAACAACATAACACCCACAGACCAACCTGACAAAAATACAGCCCTGACATCTTTTAAAGTAGACATAAACTTTTCAAATATTATTAGGAGTGTTGTTTAGTCAGCATGTTTTAACCTGTAACTGTAGCACACACACACACACATAAATTATATATATAATGTGCAGCGCGGTGGCTTGGTGGGTAGCACCGCTTCCTCACAGCAAGAAGGGTCCCAATCCCAGGGTGGAGTGGCCTGAGTCCTTTCTGTGTGGAGTCCGCATGTCCTCCCTGTGTCTGCGTAGGTTTACTCTGGGTACTCCGTTTTCCTTCCACAGTCTGAAGACATGTGTGTTAGGTTAATTGGTGTCTCTAAATTTGCATTGACTTGTGTGTGTCTTTGACAGTAGGCGATGCGACACGTCGGTTAATGTGTGTGTGTGTATATGTGTATATGTGTATATGTAAAGCAACATCTTAGATCATTCATGTATTTTCTATACAAGCGTAGTACAGGTCAGAGTTGCATGGGGCTGGTAGCAGAGGGCATAAGGAACCAACCAAGGACAGGGTGACAGTCTATTTTGTGTGTGTGTGTGTGTGTGTGTGTGTGTGTGTTGGGGAGTGGAGTTGAGGGGGGAGGGACACAACTTATAGATTAAGTATGGGGGTGAGGGACTTTAAACTGCTTGCACAGTGCCATATCCACATCAGCCCACTGCTCACAAAAGTTATATATTAATATTATATTATGAAAAATATTTTAAAAACTTTTTAATAAAACCTTACTCTTTCAGTTTACTGTGTTTTCTAGTAAATGTTAACAACTTAGTGGCAGGTGAACACGGACTCCTGATCAAGACCAACAAGTCCAGATCCTGTTTACAACATGATGGTGTGACAGTGGAAACGGTCAACCACACATTAGCAAGAGCCAATCAATGAGATTGTGGGTGGTTTGAAAGGAAACGGGCTACAGCTTGAAATGCTATTTTTCAGTTAGTCCTAGTGTTTGACCCATCCCCATTTAATATGGAGTAACATTGTTTTTTATGTTAAAAATACAGGGGACCAGAAGTGCCTTTTGAAAAAGTGCAGGGGACATTTCAAATACCCACCCTCACGAATCCCCCCCAAACACTGCACCACCCATGCTGCCCCATCCATGTAACTTTAACATATAAAACCTCTGTCCATTGTTCAGAATTCTTCTGTTCTAAATCTTTGCTATATTTGCTAATTCTTCTTGACATATTTCATAATTCTGCTAGAGCTCATTATGCTTTTTTCTTAGAGCAAGAAGAGGCAAGAAAATGAACACCACATGAACGGCTCATATAGTTACGCTTTACAAAAGCAGCATAAATGTTCTGAGAGTTTGAAAAAAATGTACTTGATGTGTCTGTTAATCATTCAGTCTTAAATTTGGCTTCTTCTCGATCACCTGCCTGTACAACACCAAGAGAGATGTAATTTACAAATGTCCCCTGTAATTAGACTTCATCCTTATTCTGCAAGCTTTAAAATAAACTACACTTTGTGGCAGGTGAGTGTATTTTGTGTGGAAAGCAGAGAACAGGCTGCTCAGTGACAGTGGTAATGCTTCCAATATCATTAACTCCATGTAAATATCCATTTCTGTAAAATAACATTAACAGCAAACTGTACAGTAATAAAACATGTAAACTTTAAATTCTAATTATAGAATCAGATCTAATGCCATGTCGTACTGATGTATAGTAGAGCCTAACAATGCTTTGGTGGGTCCAATCTTTTCCAAGCTGTTGTAAAAAAATGTCCTAAAACATCAAATATAATAGAGGAAAAAATAAGATGTTTCCATGCACTGATGAGTCAGACAATTTAATCTTAGTTAAAATATAACATTCTTATATTGATACGCAGGACTATTCTGTTAATTCATTGTCTGCACCAAATGTCAAAAATAATACCAAAGAGCAGAGACATTTCCTCAAGTACATTTAAATTTACAGCATTTAGCAGATGCCCTTTTCCAGAGCGACATAGAAAAGTGCTTTGTATTTTTTACCAGTAGAAGAATATACAACTAAGATACAACTAACTGGTAAATATGTGACTTGTGGAATGTTCCAAAATTCTCATAAGTAAGGATTTTTTAGGGTACCATGACTAAAATGTGTATTTGACCTATTATGAATTTGCTATATTGAGTATTTAAAGCATAGTGTACCAGTGTGGACTGGACCAGTATAAGAACATTAATAATGCACATATTGTTTTTGGTATTTTCAGTATATGAAACGTGCGTACGTGGTGATGGTACCACAAATGTTAGATATAACTATCTTGTCATTCCACTGCCACAGGTAGATGGTGCCCTCACACCGGCATGTGCCTTAGTACTGTGTGGTGCCACTGAACACCATATCATTCGGCCCTTCCATAATACCAAGACTTTCCTTTACAAATCTGGTCTGATGTAGGAGTGCTTGTTTGCATGCACTCAGTATGGACAGGTATGGTGTTGGAGACAATCATTGTTAGTGGAAAAGTCCCTGCCATCTGGTTATGCAACAGAAAAAAATAATGTGGATTTGAAAGGATGTGTAATGAAAGTCATATTCTTTGAATATAGGTATTCATTATTTAACGTCCATACAATCAACATCTGTCCGTGCTTTAACAGGTGAGCATTGAAAATTCCTATGAAATAATAGAAAATATGAATCTGTATATTAACTCTAGACACTACAGCTGTAAACAGCTGGAGATATTAACAGTTAGTAAGTACTGCATATCCACGAACAGAGGCAAAAGTCTGTTATTCACTCAGAAGCTCTCTGTCTGACTGGTTGTTTGCTCGCTTTCTCGTTAGGTCAAGTTTTTAATTAGAGACTGTTTTCTAACTCTTCATTCTCACAATTCCAATCAATTTCCAGAAATGCAGAAGTGTTTTGCCGTTTATATTCTAATTATTCCATATTTGTTTTAGTGGTCACTGCTACTGTCTCTAACCGTACATCTACAAGGTGGAGCAACAAGGTGAATGTCTCTAATAAGGTTGACAGTGAAATAAGTGTTTTAAAACTCCTGCAGCACTGCTGTCATCTCAACACACACTAACACACCACCACTAGGTCTGTCTGTGTCAGTGCAGCGCTGAGAATGATCCACTGCTTAAATAGTACCTGATCTTTGGTGGTTCTGTGGGAGCAATGACAATTAGAGAATGGACTAAAGGGGATAAACAATGTATGTAGAGAAACAGATGGACTACAGTCTGAATAGTGGCCACTAAAACTCAAATAAAGGATATAATTTGGAAATTATCAGAATATAAAATGGAAAATCTAGAATGCCTAAGACTTAGACAAAGTACTGAATGTAATGTATGTACATAAATGTGAGACAGGCTGTTGACCAGGCATTACCGTAGTCACATAGTCATGTTATGTTACTGTAATGTAAATATAAAGGGTATTTTCTCAATAAAACTGTTTTCACATACCTGTATCGTTGAATCGTTTAGTATGGTTCTCTTTATCTATACTGATCACAAAATGAAGTACCCTGTAATTAAATATCCCCTATTTTTTGTGAGCAGTGTATTTCCATGAGATTATAATAATGTTTTAGGTTATATTAATGCAGAAATACAGAAATTGTCAAGTTTCAATCACCACTGGCAACTATGATCATTTATGGTAAAGTGTCACTGTTACACCATTGGACGTAAGCTGTAATTTTGTGTAATGCATTGATTACATCAGTATTATGTCATAGGGCTATTCAATTTATATATTATTTTTTAAACATAAATGTCATTCACAGAATTTGTATAGAGGCCAATGTTGTCAAATTCATACAACACAGACAGCAAGCATTGTTACACCCAGTGATCTCATGTTTAAGTGGTGTTACACCCAGACAATCAGTGTAATCGACAGTAACTGGATAGCTGCTTGAAGACCTACTGTGTTATAACAAATATGTGCACAATTAAAAAAGGCCGGTACTTGAACATCAAAAATTACTTCTTCCATAAGTGTTATGCAGAAAGCTGTGCTGAAAATGTCTGTACTTGGTTGGTCTACATATAGCTGCTATTCTGCTTGCTGCATTCTGGTGTATTTAATCCCAATTCTGAGCAACTCTAAAGGAACTGGGCTCTGATACACTCCTGTACTAAGCTGTCATGAATATATGATGATTGTTAAAAGAGACTTGAACCTGGGTCCCTGTGGTCCATAGCGTTGTACCTTAACTGCTGCATAAATACAGTCATCATCACATCAGAGGCAGCATACAGTACAGTATATCAAATCACAAGTGAGTACACCCCTCACATTTTTGTAACTATTTTATTATATCTTTTTATAGGACGACACTGAAGATATGACACTTTGATACAATGTTGCGTAGTCAGTCTACAGATTGTATAATAGTGTAAGTATGCAGTGCCCTTAACACACAAAACAAACCATAAATGTACATCACAGCAGCAACCTCAATGGCTATTCATGACATCAGCAAGATTGTAACAATACTAGTCTTTTACAATCAGGGATTTAGTGTGACCATTAATCTCATCTTGACACATCTTTGGATTTTGAGAAGGAACCAAAATGCCTGGAGTGAACTTGCATGGATACATGAAGACATGCAAACTCCACACAGACATAGTCAGAGGTTTGGATCTATTCAAGATTGAAGTAAAGCCTAGCCAGCGGCACAGGGACAATCGCCAAGCCATCGTAGGTCACACATGCTCATAAACACATCCACACACTAAGGGCACTTTGCAAATACCTATTATCCTAACATGTAGGTCTTTGGAATATGGGAGGAAACCATAGTGAATTAGATCCCTACAATCCATATACTGCCACTGCTTGTCAAATGAGATTCTGAAAATTCTGTATGCTTCATATTACCAAATGGTAAGCAATGTGTGTGGCTATAAATGATCACTATGAGAAAATTAGATCACTAAATTATAGTAGAATGTGTCGACAAACGTTTGGCCATATACTGTATTAACATGATAAAATTATTAATCAATGTACAGTAAATACACGGTAAGTCTACCAAATTAACCAGTATTGAACAATACAGGTTGTCCATGTCTGTGGTCATCTGATGATGGCTGGTCTAGTCTAACATCATAAAGAACTCTAATATGACTTCTCTAGACAGAACAAAGCATAATTGCCTCATCAATATCATCAGGAAAACATATCATGAACAGTTTCAGATTCTTCATCATTAGTTAAAAAGAAAATAAATTCACCACAATACTGTTCTCGCAACATTTAATGTTACTGATTACAAATTCATTTGTTTTATGCATTTAGGCTATATACACTGCTTACAAAAATGAGGGGATAGTTTCAAAATTAATATGAAGAGGATCCCACAAGAACTGCTGGATAATCTGATCCTGTCCATGTCCCATCACTGTCAGTGTGTTTTGGCAGTCTTGGGTGACCATACACCCTACTGAAAAGTAAATTTGTGGTACTCTTATCCATTGTGCTACTCAATGAATTGATAAATGAGTTTGCATCTCAATTGCATAATCAAACACTTTTAGGACTGTGGTAGCCTAGCGTTTAAGGCACTGGACCTGATGATCCTTCAAATCCCCCCTCTGCCAAGCTGCCACAGTTGGGCCCTTAAGCTTAACCCACAATTGCTTGAATTGTAAGACTGTATTAGTTGTAAGTCCCTCTTGATAAGGGAATCTGCTAAATGCTGTAAATGTAAATGTAAATATTTGAATTTTCATTTGCTTTTCTGATGATATTGTTTAATTTACATCAAATGCTCCCTTTTCAATTTCTTCATATTAATTTTGAAATATCCCCTAATTTTTGTGATAGTGCACGTTATTAAGAGTCTGGAAAACCATGATCCCTGTGATATCTGTTTAAGGTTTGTACTTAACACATCACACCATTTAATTTGTGATATGCACAAAGAAATTCAGACATTTGATACAGTGACTTTTTATCTTTCCATGCCATGTATAATTAATCTATGAAACTGCACTCTTGTGAAAAAATATCTGTGTATGATATGCTAATATCTGATACGCTCTCAATCAATCTGATATGCTCACTCAATCATTCTCCTGATACTTCTGTTACTGGATCAGGCAGAGATGCAAGTCTTGGCGTGGGTCCGGGTATGGAAGGTGTTGTGGGTGATGTCCCATCTGAAGTTTCCTCTCCAGTAGGGAGTTTCAGTATAACAGAATCTAGGTGATGTGGCACTAGTTAGATAGCTGCACCATGATAGGGTAATCTGGTTTTATATACAAAACACATTACACACACTACATGTGTTACATTGCACAAGTATTTTTTAGAATCTCACCTTTTCTTTTTGTCACCTTTTTTGTCACCTTCTTTTTGGCTTTCTCCTCTGATGTCGGAGTAAGAGATGTTGGAGTAAGAGATGTGTAAGCAAGTGATGATGGAGTTGGTGTGCTAGATTTGACAGGTGTTGGAGATTTAGACAGAGACTCTGTGGCTCCAATTACCACATTGCCATCTGCATCAGCAATGTAGGAAACCACACCCATATCACCCATGTTTTCTATTACATTCATCTGGTAAAGACAGAACACTGACATTAGACATATATTCACATACCATGTTTGTAATCCAAGGTTTAATACTTACCTGAGAGCTGGTGATCATACACTGAGTTTGCTACGCTTGGTGCTGTTACAATAGACCTCTAGTTTAATGGATATTTCTCCAGTGCACAATAAATACATTCATACAGCTCATTGTAAGTAACTTGATCTAATTTCTTCTGGTCCATACATATAACAAATATGGATATTTCTGTCATTTGATTGAATTAAATAAATACAAGCTGCATTGCAGTACGGCTTTCAGCTGGATAACATCAGCTGGCCAAAATCAATGCAATAATGGCCATAATATAAACATTGTTGGCAACAATGGGCTTAAAATACAAACCTGTTGTGTGTAGTTAAATGTGACATGCTTAGTGTCCATGCTTTATTCTGGAAAAGATCATATTTAAATATGTTTTAAAAGAACCACTTTAATTCTTGTAACTTGTAAATATACATAACTAAATAGTGTTTCCAATTATACTTTACTTCTTAGATGTAATGAAATGATTGAAGACTTTTTGTATTCCTGGCACATAAAGTGACATAAAACCCATAATAATTCGTTAAGAAGGGAAATATTAGCTAGATAAAATTAATTTATTAAATGATATTCTATAAATCATTAAATAAATCTATACTGATATTCTAAAATCAGACAATTGATATATCATAGCTTGGTGCCTGAAAATGCCCAACCTTAAAGTTTAAAATATGCACATGATAATATCCCAAAATATACAAATAGATTCCTGCTTCATATCGACAAACAATTTGAACGTTTTGTTTCAGTGGAAAGCCCTTTCTTAAGAAATCACAAACAAGCTTTTTGAGTTTGCTAGATGCTACTACTCGACTGCAAACAGGCTTTATGGTAAAATTAAACAAAAGTTGTTTTTGGCAACGAACACACAAGTTGGGTTTGTTATATCTAATGGTGTAGGTCCCAGAGAGCTGGAGTATTTCAGATGTCTTGCTCTGTATTCTCCAGATACATTGGGGATTAGGTAAGACTCACTTAGGTAATGTTGGCAAAGAGAGTACTAAATACAGAATGTAGCATTTTGATTGAATATACTGTATGTGCCAATTATGTTTCAGTGAAATGGACTGGGAAGGTTGATGATGCTGTTAAAAGAGTTATTTTAAGTCAATTCAGAGTCTGAGGACTTTATTTAGCAAAGCTGTACTGTATAATTAATATACTGCATATGCTTGGTGTGTGAATCTGAATTACCAGTTGTATGTTGTCTTGTTAATGATTTCTACAGTGCTTCTACATTTATTAATGAAGTTCAGTGCATTTCTGTTTTTCTGAGATACACTTGTCCTATGTCTGTCATGGTGCACTTGAGTAAAACATGGTAAAGTCTAAGTGGTGGTCTATGGTATGGTCTAAGTTTTTACTTCTGATTAGACGCAACTCTATTGTTCAAGTCCCAAAGACTGTATTAATTATCATTTTGCACAACTGATAAATGTTGATTGTCACTTGAAACGTTAATGCTGATTAACTATTAAAGCGTATTTATCATGGGTGCTTATCAAAAAACAAAACAACCTCTGTATTTCTTTGTATAGTACAATGCAAATTGGATGTTGAAATGTTAAAAAGTGACACATTGTCTAATAGCCGTTGGCAGGTAAGCTTTGCAGGATGGAACCATTTTTTTAAATTTTCACTATAAATTTTTAACCTGGATGAGATCTGGACTGATGTCCATGAATTGATATACCTTTCCTCAAGAAAATCTTTAACGTTGTCTTCTTTGTGACATGATGCATTATCATCCTAAAAAAACTTAATCACCAGATCTATTAGCTATTTATTTCTATACACATTTTTAATGAACGCCTTAGCATTTACTTTTGAGATAATGGTTGCCTTATTCCCTGATCTTTTATGTAACCAAATATTTAAAAAAACAGCGCAGAAATATATATATTCTTTATATGTTTCATTAGAATGGCACCAAACACAAGTCCAGCATTATCTACTTGGCCAATCCAGAATTCTGTTTATCCCACTGTAAACTTGTTTTTTTCTGTTTAGGTGTTATTGATGGTTTTTGTTTGGCGTTTATATATGTAAATAGTTTTCTTCTTGAAGTAGTTTGCATTTCCTTTACATTGGTTCACTTGCCATGTTTTTTTTTCAATTAGTCACATCCAAAAAACTTAATATCTGTAAGCACTCTCTTTTAACTGTAGATTAGTTTGCACTGTTAAACATGGCAGTATTTCATTTTGAAATGCAAATTGCAAAGTAAGTGCATAGATTTTAATTAACATTGAGCGATTCCATACTTGTCCTCCACTTGATCTGGAAAAATCTGCCAGCAAATAAAATATTTTTGTTTGAGGAACGAGGAACGCATCACAAACCATAATATTTAGCTAATTTTAATTAACAAAACTGGTATCTATTTTAGGGATTTGTTTCCCTTTTACTCAAATTTCCCCTACTTTAAGTATTTGTTGCTGTGTTGGTAAAAATGGATTTAGACTATTTTGGAGTAGTTTGTTGTTGGATGTTCATATCATATGAAACAAGTACTTACCTGTCAGCATTAAAACTGGTTGATAGCAAATCTGAACTGATAAATGCAGATAACATTTTATGATGAAACTCTATGTGGAATCTCCTATAAGAATTGCAGGTTAATATTAATATCTTGACGATGACAGAAAAATAATTGGATATATCCATTAATATGAATCCTTATAACTAGATTAAAAATAACTAACATTGTGTTTTTTTTCATGTGTGTGTGTAGAAGTTAGTTTGTGCCTATGGATGTGAGAGTGAGTGACTTAACTGTAGCTTTGCTAAAGGTGCAGTTTGTAGTCCAGAGGAACAGATTCCTGATGAGGAGTGTTAGCGCGTGAGAGACACAGTGAAATCACACAGAGAGGACAGTGAGGGGAATATGTGCTCAGTTTATTGGAAACAGGACAGAGACATGGGCATCTTCGTCTTGTAGGTGTTGCCAAATGTTGCCAGAAGCTTAACACAGTGCTTTCACAGTATGCAGTATTCAGTATGGGGCCATATTCCATACAACTTGAAGAAAGCGCAATACTCTAGACTCAGTGAAAGGATGAGTTCATAATCAACATGCAGTGATTTGTTAATAAAACTGCAAATCAATGGCATATTATAGCCATTGATACTCTGAGTGCCCTTTTTCTCTTCTACTAAACACTTTTTTATCCAAACCTTCTAAAATAAAGCCACAACTTGCACACACAAACAGACTCACAACAAAGACCTAAAACTAAAGTGCTGCTCCATTTGAAGGACATAACAAATAACAGTATTGAACAAAACTGAGAAAAAAGAAGAAAATATTTATCTATTCCATATTTTTGTTCTAATTTATGGAAAGTAGCTGCAGAATCCTGATTACCAGAGTGAAGCTTTTCAGGAGGTGGAACAAAACTGACGAGAAATAAAGGTCTTTGCTTCAGACTACTTACTAAACACTGTACGTATTCTATTTATTTAATTATTGCATTTAACTGTCTGCTTGCATAATATTCGTGATACTGGGATACTGCTTCAGAGGTTTCACAAGATTGGACCGTGATTCTACTTAAACCGATAAATGTGGTTTTAGCACCATGTTGTAATGTCTGTCTCTTTGAAAAGAACCTTTTGAAATTAGAACATTCTATTACAATGGAAGGATTTTGGATGCCTGGTGAAATATTGATTGATATCTAATTCCCAAATCTACAGTTTTTATAGGCCACTTAAAACTGGTTTCGGTAGTCTTGACCTTTGCATATATTTACTTTCTTCTGATCTCAGCCCCAGTGCTGTTTTACTTTTTCTTGACAGGCATCTCATCAGGGAGGAAGACACTTACAGTGAAGTCGCCGCTCTCTGTTCCGTACTTGTTCTTCACAAGGATGCTGTATTTTCCAGAGTCACTCGTGTTCACCTTGGTGATGGTGAAGCTGGCATACTTGCCAGCTGAAAATTGTAGTATGTAGTGGTCATCTGACACCATCTCTCTGTCATTCTTCAGCCAGGTCACCTCAGGCACAGGGTCTCCTGAGATATTGCAAGTCAGGTTCAGGGCCTAGAAATAAGCAGACAGGTAATAATAAGCTCAATTTAAATTACAATGACTTATTTACAAAACACAGATCAAATTACAAAAAACAAATCAACAGTAAAAATAATTTGTTAGTAAAAGATCATATGTTAAATGAGCTTTAAGAGTTATTAACTGTGTTTCAATTGGTTTTAGAATATTTCAGTGTTGTGTAGATTAGGCAGGGAATCTAGGATTTAGTTTACATTACAAATGATCTTTCTAAATGCCTTGATATGTAATATTTAATTGATTACTACTTCCAATCGTATTTATTTAATATCATATACAGTCACATCCCAACCATTGTTAACCACATTCCCTATAACTTATGAGGTATTTTAATCCCTGGGACATTTCTAGACTACTTATTGTACCGGTCATAGTAACACAACTGTTCAAAAAACCTGTAAAACACTAAATAGATGGTGGTTTAACACTAAAGTGAGTGTATTTCTACTATGGATGACAAATGAAAATCTAACACAAAATACAAATTTTATATAAAACAAATATTTTTTTATTAATTTCATTTATTTTTCTTATGCTAAGGTAACTGATTCTTTTGATAGTGTAATGAATGCTAACGTACTTTTGGTAATTATCTAGACAAAACATATGGCTATGAGCTATCATTACTTTGCCTGCAGTGTGGCTGGCTTTCTTTTACATATTGCAGATGTCCACCAATCCTTGTAAAATAACAAAATAAACTAGATCTGACTGAAAGTATTAGCCACTCAAGCTCCTGGACAGATGCTTATGAGATTATGGGAAATATACTGCCCGTAGTGAATTTGTGGGGCATGTCCTGTATGTCTTTACTGCTTTTTTTTTTTACCGCTGTAGTGTCTGATGACACCCTTTAGCTATATTTGGAAAATCCCAACTACTAACCAGCTGTATTGAATGATGATCTGAAATGAAATCTGCTAAATCAAATTACATCAATGTAGCATAACAGACGTACAGTTCTGAATGGTCTTTTGTCTCCACATACACCCATTCCCTCCAGTCAGTGAATAACATTGTATTATAGTTTATAGTTTTATTTATTGCTTTATTATATGGATAAGCTCAAGAAGAAACTTGCAATAAGCCAGCAGCAGGTATTTAACACTTTTTATACACTCCTGCACTCCAGCACATATGCATTAGCAGTACACACACAATGAGACACATTTGTCTAAATTAATGTAGCTATATGTAACATGATTGCATTTGGCAGTGTTGGCATAAGCGGATAAAGATAGATGTGGGTAGATCTGGTGTGAATTACAGACTAGTTATATGTTGTTGTTTTTTTTACCTTGCCCTCCTGGATGGTTACCACATCAGGCAGACCACCTGCCACACGAGCACGATCTAAAGAATAAGAGTAACATATTACAAATCAGCTTTGTCTTTAACTAGCTGTGGGTATGGGTGTGCTTGCACAGTTGTGTCTGTATGCAGTTACTTACTTCTCTCTGCAATGGCTGCAGCTCTATTAAGGAATGAGACAAACAGAAGTTAACCAATTAATAATTTGTTTAGCAAACGTGCAACCAACATTTCCTGTCCTCCGTTACCATGTCTATAGATTTTTTTTTGGTCACACTTGTTCCTTGTTTACCATAACTGATTATTCATGCATTCATTTTCTTATGCACTTAAAATCCAATTAACCTAACATGCATGTGATTGGACTGCAGGAGGGAACCTCCAGGAAGTACATGGAGGACACGTGGAGGACATGCAGACTCCACACAGAAAGTAACCAGCTTGCTCCATCTGTGATTGAACCCAGCACTGGTGACAAAGCCGAGTGATTGTGCCACCCACTGTGACTGTTAAGTCTATTTAAACACTGTGAGTTACTGTGAGTTACATTTTATGCCTGTAAGATATCGTCCTGCATAAGTAACTGTTGAAATTAAATTATAAATCTTTTTCATTTGCATGTGGGACTTCTGAACTAACATAACGTAAACTGTATGTGGTCGGTTCATTACATTTAGTTTTTTTAACATTATACTTTGCCCCTTTATGAGTTATGTGATAATTTATAGACACAGAACACCAATATTTATTAGGTGTCTTGTAATTAAGTGAATATTGCCTAGATTTTGTTCAAAACATGAAACATCATTAGGCTTAGTACAGCTGGATACAATCTGACACTGTTTTCACCCACTTAAAAAAACAACATATTTATTAATAAAACTACAAGAGATAGCATTTGGATCTTTTTGACCTAAACAAAATGTTCATACGTCATATTTGAACATATTTTAATGGGAGCGTGTAAGGAATGTACAACCTAGCCTTCTTTGAACTTACAAAATGAATTACTCCTATAACATTTTGAATAGAACACATGCACCCATACTAAAGATTATAATACAGCAGGAGCCACTTATCCTTACTTCAGTCTCTGGAACTCTGCATAAGCATCTTCGTATGCTGAGAATATCAAGACATTGGAAAATTAGTATCATGGTATTCCAACTTTTATGTGTTGTGTTTATACTGTTATGTGTTTATACCGTTTATGTGTGTGTGTGTGTGATTGTGTGTGTGTGTGTGTGTGTGTGTGTGTGTGTGTGTGTGTGTGTGTGTGTGTGTGTGTGT
>JAUZSV010255597.1:0-12223 GCA_034780495.1 Parotocinclus cesarpintoi
GGAACACCGGTAGAACCACGATGACCCGGCCCCGAACGATGCTTAACACCACGCCTTTATAGGCCATGGCTCATCTGTTCAGGATCGAGACATAATGAGACAGCTGGTATAAGGGCCGTCCCACCGATAGCTCTGTAATGGTGACCGGCGGGGGCGGCCGCAAGATCAGAGAGGAGGTAGAAACCCTAACAAAATGCATATTTTATATTTGTTGCATATGCTGTTTACTTCACATGATTTTTCCTGATGTAATGGAGAGAAATGCTGTAACCGTATCTTTTTACTAAATAGAAAATAGCAATATTGTGTAATATAGTAATTTCAGATACTGCTTTGTTAATTACTTTGGGATGTGTCTATACAAAAACAGACAAAAATACCAAACACTCCAAAAAAAAAATTAATAATGAGCCTAATAAATAGGGGCTATAAGGTCTATAATGACCTATTGGTCTTATTCTGCATGACCTAAGCCTAAAGTCACATGGTTCATGCTTTTTTATATGATGTTAATGATATTACGAATGTTAACAATGGAGACAGCATGCACAGAACAGAGATCTGGAGCTAACCAACTGGAGCTTCCTTTCTATCTAACATATTTCATAGATAAAGCAAGCTATCTCTGTCACAGCCATCATGCTGAACATGAAACTACCCAAGCGTACACGAACACTGTATCACGAGCACACACAAAAGCTGTATCCCGATGACTGACTAAAGATCAAGTGTACCTGCATTTTGCCTTTCCCTAGATCCAAACAATCAAATATTTTCTTGAAATTGATCATTGATCTGAACTGATCATAGGTGTTCAACAAAGGGTATAAAGTGCTGATTCTTTTGTCTACTTCTGCATCATCTTTAAGTTCGAGGTTTGGTGGTCCTTATTTTATTCAGAGAAAGTTAAGTAAAACAAATTAGGATGTTGAAACCCCAGAGCGGTGCTGTAAGGAAAGAGTTTCCCACATTAACATGATGATTTAGATTTCCTTGTGAGCTGATTAAGTTACTTCCTGTACCTGGACTCTAATTCTGTGTTTCTCTCTCTCTTTTTGCCAATCACCTGAACCCTGCCTGTCTCACGTTTCCAAGTTTTCTTTCTGATTTTGCTCTGTTTACCTAATCCAATAAATACATATGATTGCTTCCTTACAGCCACTTATATGTATGCCTTAAGCACAACAAGACTGGTTTGGAAGCCCACATTCACTAAACACCAGACAATATACATTTTCATGAACCATCTATACAGCACAACAGCAGCTGAGTTAATAAGTAAGAGAATAATGTAATAAAAATATGTGAAATTATTTACAAACTGAACTATGTGTTTTTTATGATACTGTAAATAATTTAAAGAAATCATTAGACATTTATAACGATGTGGTCATTCAACAGGTAGTGTTGCTGAAACACAGCTCAGAGCCCAAAGGTTAAATACTAAACCCTGGGTACTGTTAGCAAACTTATAATAAAGGCAAATGATTCAAAGGTCAGCAAAGCCATTTTTGGGTCAACATCAAAATTGATCATAAATGACTCCAAAAATGGTGACTCCAAAACATTTAATACATTCCAGTAAAAATGCAAAATTTAGGTTTAATTAGTATTGGTGTTTATTTAAAATTTTTCATTAAATCTGTTGAGTAATTATTGCTTCATCTGTGTTTTCATTGCCTTTCAGGTTAATAAAGCTTACAAATTTTAGTGCTTTCCTTTATATCCTCTTGGACAAATTAAAGTTTTAGGGATTTATCATGCCCATAAACACATTAATTCTGCTTCAAGTGAAATAAAAGAGCAAACCATTATTCACATGCAAACACTAATTCAACTCACACAAATGGCATTTGTATCCACTCTGTAATAGTACCTTTAGCCAAAAATAGTGGTCAAACATTTGCCAGCTCTACAGCTTAAAGGACACAGGTAAAACTGGTAAAACTTTTGAGAGGTCAAATATCAGGGACACAGAGGTGCATTCTCAGCATGGTGGTTAGTTCATCAGACTATGCTAGTGGCCTCAGTTGCCCTCCATTTTACAGCTACCAAATCTCTAACAGTTTTAAATGCCTTGGGAGGAAGTGAAATATGAGGGCAACATTTTCTCGCCAGGAATGGAAAATTAACCCAGAGTACAGTGCATTGTGCCATATGACACCTTCTGAAGCTTTTCCTGACAATTCCTAAGCTTGCATAACCTTTTAAAGATGAGTTAATCTTATTAATAGGTTCATGTTGGTTTAAACATTTTGTCTAAAACAAGTAAAAATTTCTGTTGACATTAGAAGCACATATGTTGACATTTTAATGTATGGTATGTAAGCACTGAAAGTGTCAGTCCCCAACCTTTAGCCACATGAAACTACCTATAATTAAACACATCCATCACAAATCAAACACAAATTAAACACATCCATGCAACAATGAAAAATGTTTGTTTTTACATTTATTTCTAAAAAGATCAATCTTAGGTTTCCATATCGCAATGAAATCTTGAAAGCCAGCTTGAAGTAATGTGTTGTATCAATGTATTTTATTAATATTAAAGTGGACAAGGATTTAGGAACATGTTTTAGTGCAGAAACATTTATTTAACTTTGTTTAGCTATAAAGATAAAGTGAGAAAGCTCACAATAGTTATATAACAATATAGTATATTTAAAGATTCTCATATAAAATGTAAAGATAACTTACAAAAGAAAACAAAAACAAACTACTGAACGTTTACACTACTATTATTTGTTCATAAATGTAATTAAGATTAAAATTAGGATTTAAATAAAAACAGTTGAGAAGAAGAGTGAGTTACCTCTAGCACTAACCACAACTGGTCACCAATTTTATTGTCCTTCTTGTAGAACATCCCATAGAACTTGACTACATTTGAATGGTCAGAAAGTGCTTTAAGGATGTTGTACTCTGCCTCAATCTCCTCATCAATATCCTGAAAAAAAGTGAAAATTCGGTTTAAGTACACCCTACATTTACTGTCACAACACTATATAAGAAACAAAATGATTATTATTATTATTATTATTATTATTATTATTATTATTATTATTATGTTTGTCATTAAATATTAAACTAACAGTTTGTAAATAAATTACTGAGTACTGATGTCAGACTTTTTTATCATTCATTTACCTGATAAATACTAGGTTATGGTGGCTCAAATCATATGGTGAGGTGAGGTTTGTTTTATTTTCAGATTGCACACAGATTATTTAGGGTGAAAAGCATCCACTTGCTTTATGGTCAGGAGATCTAAGTTCATGTCTCTGTTTCACCAACAATGGTACTTGAACCCTAACCCTTTTGGCCCATAGTCCTGAACTTTAAAGCAATGTTTTAAAAGATATACAGTAGATATAGACTAAAAGTATTTTTAAGATAAATTTAGTTTTTTTTTAGTATGATCAACTCTTTTTGTTGCTTTTAAAAGGACAGTAAAAGAGCTGTTGTAAACCTGTCCACAGTTATTCAGATTGTAATACTTATCACTGAACACTTTTGCAAATTGTAAAGAATTATGAAAAAACATCCTGTAGTGTTCAGGATACACATTCCACATGCCTAATTCTCCAGTAACTTGAAGTCTTGAGTTAAAGGCAGTACTCAAAGGCTTAACAATCACAGTTTGGTGGACACAGAAATATAACGATCACTAGATAAGACTCCCAGTCATTGAGCCACCACTACCAATACCAGAAAAATGTTAACCTTTCCTGGTTAAGTGTACGTAGTAAAAAGTAAAGAGTTTGTCATTTAGGATAGGTGTGTGTCCACTTTTGTTGTATCCTTCTTAGGCATAACAAGGATAAAGCATTTGTATTCACGGTATAATATGCATAGTTGTATCATGTCCACCTTAGTAATTCTGAATACAATGGCAACTCTTATAACAATGGCTGGATACTGATTAACTCATCGTTCAAACCTTAGAAAGGCAAGTAAAAAATGTATTTAATGAATACAAATGGTACCTTTCTTACAGAGCCATTTCACCATAAATAAGCAGGCTAATCGAGTGCTGAAAAGAGGTTAGACTGAGACTGAAGTATGCCAATTAGATACCGGTGTGCATTTACTAGTATGACAAATGACAGCCACAACAAATGTTAATGACAGCTTGATATTAGAAAGCATACACTGTGTACACTTTTTGAAGACGCAAACATTTCATATTAACAGCTGTAACTAATGAAAGTCCACAGTAATTAACTCTGTGCATACACGTATGCTATTTTTAAAAATAAAATTAGTAACCTATTGCAATGTTTATGTTCTCTTATTAAATGCATTAAATGTTGTTCCTTTTGTAAATATGAGGCTGTAAGTAGACATAAGATCTGAACATATTAATGCTGAATAATGCAGTTCAATCAATGTGCTGTGGGTTGTCTGTGCCCTTCTAACCCCATTGAGACAAAAGGCATAATCTAAAAACCTACACTAGAGCTTTATAACATACTGGACTATTTTATAATTATAATAATAATTAAAAATGTTTATAACAATAATTTGATTGGGTATAGGCTGCTAGTTCTCATTCACATCTAGTATGTCTGCTGTGACTTATTTGGTTTTCACAAATGCTGAGAAACTATCTTCATGAATACAAGTGTATGTTCATAATTAATATATTGAATCAAGCTTTCTGCTTTGGAACTTAACTGTCCAGATTCTTTCAAATATAAACAGTGTAACACACAAGTGTGAAGATTAAGCCATCTACTACAAACCTGTTACTTAAACTTAAACTTACATATCATACTTGCACACCACTAAAGCCAGTACTTTAATTTGAATATGAACCACATTTTTAGAGATCAACATAAAGGAGTTTGTATAAGAAAGTTGAATTTTGCTTTTATGTTCATTCATGCAGAAGTAATAGAATGTGAAATGTGAATGCAACACAACTGATTTTTGTGTAATTAATTCATTAAAGAAAGTTGTGTAATTAATTTAACCAAAAAGCCTTTTTCAGATGCTCTTATTTTATTCAGTCAAATGAATGTGCGCCAGGTGTAATTGGCAGCTAGATCAATCAAGTGTTGTGTGATTCATTCATTTTAGAAAGCTACAAATGACTACTTGGGACAGCAACTTAGTAATAACTCACATGAACTGGATCCAGCACTTTGACAGCTGCTTCACTGCCATCAACTTTGTTCAGTACTTTGTAGACTTTGCCATAAGTCCCCTTCCCGATAGTCTCGATGATCTCCCAGATGTCAGATGGATCTGGAAAGCTGTCAAAGACAATGGATTTTCCCCCTGATTGTGTAAACATCTTCCTCAGGGATCTCCTGGGTACAAAGGACATTATGTTTTCAAATGATATTGTGTAAGTCATTCCAGCATGAAAAAGTACATTTGGCGTTCTTCAGTATGGTATGGAATCTCTCAGCAATATGGCAGCAACTGGAACCAACAAGCATTATGTTCATACAAGACAAAGTTATTGGTATGATCAAAATAAGCAAGGATAGTGCACGATGCTGGAAATTCTAGGAATTTAGACAAAATGTTTGAATTGAAATGTTGTTTTAAAATAGAAAACTTTACTAAAGGATAAATGGAATGTGTAATGTTAAATAAATGAATAATGAATAAAAACATAAAGCACCGTAAACTTTACCTGAACATATATTATATATGAATAATATATTTCACTACAATTATAACTGCTATAAGCAGGATAATCATGTCTAGTTTGCATAAAATAAGCTAAGCTCTTATAACTTATTGCAAGTTACACATCGTAACACGGTGTAGAAAATGGCGGAGGCACATGCAGCATTCTGGGAAACAAACTTTTATTTGGCAAAATCGACAGGCAGAAATCGAAAAACGGACAGTCCAGGGTTGAAATACCAGGAAGCACAGCAAACAGGATAAAAAAAGGGGCTAGGCTAGAGGCGAAAAACGAAAGATGGAACCTGTTCAGTAATGGTAAGTCGCAGAGATAACAACAATAATGAAAACGCTTAAAACTCAGGGCGAACCAAGAGACTTAGCAACGGGTGTGAGAGAAATGGGTGAATATATACGGTGTGTAATGAGGGGAGCCTCGTCAAGCTCCTGCTCTAGCTCTCACTGTATGGCCCTGATGAAACATGATGCTGGCAAGACCATCTCAGGGGGTTCCGTCGACTTCGAGGAGGGTTCGAGACATCTCAAAAGTGTCATCTGCCTTAGTGTTATGGGTACCTGGGCAATAGCAAATGAGGTTGTTAAAACAAAGGAAAAAAATACCTCAACGAGCTTTGGGGGTGGGGGGTAGGAGGGAGTTTAAGACGCCTGGCGACTTTCAGGTATTCTAGGTTCTTGTGTTTGGTGTAGATTGTTATCTGGTGCTGTGCCCCCTCCAGCCCTCCACTCCTCAAGGGCCAGTCTCACAGTGAGCAGTTCCCGGTCTCGCATGTCCTAATTACGCTTTGTGGGCATGAGTTTGTGTGAAATTAATGCCACAAGGTGTAGTTTGAGGGACTCCCTGAAGTGCTGGGAGAGCTCCATCTTTAAGTTCTGAAAGGCATTGTCTGCTTGCGACAATCAGAGAAGAGAATGGGGCCTGCCTTGTAGGAGTGCCGTGAGGGGGGCCAGCCTACATCAAGGTTCTGGATGAAAATGTGTAAAAATGTGTCATCCATGGCCACCCCTAGGGGGAAAATGACGTAACCCAGGTAGGTCACAGGCTGCGTGTGGAACTCACATTTTTTTGGCCTTCACCGGGAATGGTTGTCCTGTAGTCACTGGAGTACCTGATGGACATGGGTGATGTCTGAGGGTAGGTCGGGCGAGTGGACCAGGATGAGACCAGTCCGCCTTGGAGACAAAAAAGAATCTGGCTGAGGGAGTGAATTTGGATGTAAGTGTCCATGGCTGCCTCTTTGGCCGGAGAAAGGGGATATAGGCGGGTCTTTGGAAGCGTAGCATCCTCCAATAGCACTTCGACACAATCGTAGGGTCAGTTGGGGGCAGAGTGGTAATGGTGGGCACGTTGATGTGACAGGAGAGTCATTTGTACTGTGTTCACCTGGATCGGCAGAAGGCGGAGACAGTTCCGAGAGCAGCCTGAGGACCACTTAACAGTGTTACATATTTATAATGCAAAATATGAGCAGTTGTTTTCGGATTACAATTTACAGTGGGTTGTAATCACAATACATATAATAATAGCAACAAGAGCAATAATAATAATAATAAGAAGAAGATGAAGAAGGACAGGAAAAAGAAGAAGAGGAAGAAGAAGAAAATAATGCTTTCTGTGCTTAAACTTCTAACTTGAAAAGATTGCATTTCTATTGTAGAATTATTATACGTTCATAGTGTCTCCTGAGTTTATTCTACAGCACTTTACATGTCAGTATTGTGCACGATATTACAAGCAATAATAATGTACCACAATGGTGATGTAATCTTTGTCATGTAAAGTCTTTGAAATACATACTTAATTACATTACAACCTATATTTGTTGGCATGTACAGTATCCATTTTGACTCAACTTTCTCAACACTGTTTAATGAAGCTGTTATGTTTTTAACTCTGATAACTCTGTTTTGTTTTGTTTTTGTTTTCTATTGCTCATAACTGTGGTACTAATCTAATAGAACGATTAAGTGTAAATGTGTGTCATCCATATTAAAGTGAAAGTCAGCATGTTTCTTGTGAATAAAATATTCCTGGGGCTGCATATAATTTGAAAGCAAACAGTGGCCAGGAACAGGACCTTAGGCCATGGGCCTTAGGCTTTGTTAACATGACCAAATGGATAACAATCTGTCAAGTTGGATCTAACGCAGTAGGATTATTTTTTGTTTAATACAACTGTGTTGCCAGGATATTGATTATATATTTCATTGTTAATAGTATCAAATACTACACTCAACTCCAACAGCACTGAATCTTTAATATTAAGCTTCTAGAAACCAGAGTAATACATGTCATATTTGTTATTACTATGATAATAAAGTATTTTTGACAAAATTAAAGCGGTACAGTGCACAGAACATATACATATAAATGTGTAGAAGGTTGGACTGGACCCTTGATGTACTGGACCCTTGACTGACATCTGGTGATTAAGCTATGGGTGAGGTCAGCACCAATGTATTTAGATGCAGATGTTACTGTTTTATGTAGAAGCATGATGTATTAAGCTATGAAGACTTTCTGTGGCACAGTGAGAGAAGTTGATCAGAGTGGTGTTGTTCATTTAAACATTTTCTGCCTCCTCAGAAAGAAAAAAACATTGCAGTCCTTTACGGGGATAATGCTGGTGATTAGGGACTGGGAAGGCAATCCTGACCGCTGCACAACCATGAATCTAAAGCTGCCTACATATACCACTACTAAAACATTAACATAAGGTTAGCACATGACTACCAGTCATTAGTAAACTGACTCTATAACAGTGGGTTGAGGCAGCACCCCTGTGGGATACAGACATAGTAGTATTGATAAGCAGAGTTGTGCTCAATAAATAACATCCTGAAATGTGTTTTTCTTGTCCAGCTGTATCAGAGTGATGTGAAATGAGACAGAGATGGCATCATTTACAGCTTGGTTGCCTCAATAAGAGTTAGTATTACTTAGTATTACTTACATGTTTAGTACTTAACTTATACGCATACAGTGCTACAATAAACTAAACTTGTAAAGCACTTCCATGCACCACTTTTTGCTTATTAAGAAGCAAATAGCTTTGCCTTTACCAATAGCCTGTGATCCAGATGGGGACTGAAAAACCATCCAGGTCATGTTTACATATTTAATCCGTTTTATTTCAAAGACACTAACCATTAACAAGGACAATTCTAGGCAATAGTGGGGAAGTAGGGAGTTTATACTTCTGATCTCATGTGGCATTTGGTCAGAGGAGACTAAGATTACCATTATGGTCTCAAATATAAACACAGAACATGACCCAACAAACACCATACCTACTCAGCATTGAAGTGAACTAAATGCTGCCAAGTATACAATTATATTGAGAAAAACGTACAGCTACTGTATCTGATAGACAGCGGCTGATCATCTGGTGGTTCACCTTCCAACATGACTATAGTACAGCAACAAATATAATTCATACATGACAATAGTAACGCATGACAAAATTGCAATGCAGTGTCTTAAGAACAGGAATAATAATATTTTTGAGTGGTCATGTTAGAGCCTTGACCTCTAAGGAGACAATTTGTCCATTGCTCCTTCTCCCAAAATTTGACTGAACATAAGCAATTTTGCAAGGAAAACGTATCCAAATAGAGACATATCCAAACAGACTGATGGCTGTAATTGAATGTGTCTCTACAAAGTGATCTGATCACTTTAACAAACCTGTTTTCTAGTTTTGAATGTTTTAATACTTTTCATTTTTTTCTTGCTGTGATGTTGTAAGCTAAATGTTTAAATTAAGCTGTGAAAACTATATTTTATAAATGGTTTTGGTTTAAATCTGTTAGACAAAAAAATAACTTTCAAAGGGATATGATGTTCTATAGACTTGTAGCCGTTAGGCAAGTTATCAATCTTACTGCTAGGAGCTGGTCTGGTTGTTATTTAAACTATGCGAGGATCACAAGTCATACAACACTTTAAAAAAGGATGGCCAGTTAAAACAAGATCTTAAGTCCTGTTAAAATGGAATTAACAATTACAGTCACAAACCTCATGTGCTAGGAGAATATACTATTACAAAACCTGCTACAGCTTTTTGCTTTAAAGCGATGTTAGAGGTTTAGTTTGTCAGAAACATAGATATTTTTTAGTAGTAAAATGCTACAGAAAAACTTAATGTACTATTTATTACAAAATCATACACAGAATTTTTACATTAGTTTTTTTCATAACGTGAACGATGAATTCTATCAGTTTGCACTGTTTAGGTCATGGGTCATTACTGAGATGAAATATGACATTTATAGTGCAATACACATGACATATACAGCAATTTCTGGTTTTGCTTACATTACCTTCTTTAAACTGCCTTCTTAAGTGATCCAAAATATGACCATTTTGAAGAATAAATCCATAACAACGGCAGGCATGAAGCCTACTAGCAGAGGCTAAAGGAGCAACCTAGCATTCATGCTAATCTCATTAGGGATTCAAGTCTGTATACTGCCTGCTAGCCAGTAGGCTAAGAAGTACCAAATATGGCAGGATAAACAGTGATTAGTGAGAGTTGTTCCATGACCTTTTCCCTATTTAGGCTTTAGGGTAAAGCACTAAAACAATGGTATCAATTGGACTTTCCCCAATTTAAAGAGTGCAGATGTGTAACTAATGCCAAAATAATTAAGGCCACTACGTTGTTAAACTGGTATTGTTATACTGGTATAAGCAAAAGTTTTATCTTTAAGCACACCCGCCAGTAACCTGTTTAAACAAATGGTTTAGCAGAAAATCAAATTTGCAATATTACCCTTTCAGTCCAGAAGCAGTCGATAAGTCAGGACATGTTTAATATCTATATATTGCTTTTTTTTTTTTCACTGAAGCTATAAGGCTAATGAGCTGTGGATAATGACAGCCAGTTGCCCTGAAAGTCCTTTATATAAATACATACCCAGAAACTCACTTCTAGTATCAAGGCTTGTCCATGTGATTTACAAAAAGAATTCTCAACCCTGACCCTGGAGCCTTACTGCTCTGAATAATGTTATTCAATCATTTATTACTTTTTCAAGCTCATTTCCAACTGTTTGTATTACTTCAACCTTTATTATCTAAAGGTGCTTAAATTAAATCCAATATAAAGAATATTACAGTTATTATTAGTTATTGTCTAGATGTGGTATCCAGATTTAATACTTTAGGTTTCAGAAAATGTACTGAACATGTTTTTATGAACATTTTTTGGGAAAATGTAAGATGGGAACACATTTTGAAAGTCTTAGCGTTCCGAGTCATGTTTTCTCTGAGGCTACATCACTTGTTAGCTAAATTAGCCTTACAGTACAATACAGCATTGCTTACATGTCTTAGTTGAACTACAGGTAAAACTGTAGTTGTTTGTCAAACTATAACATATGCATGATAGGAGGAATAAACAATTGCATAATCACAATAATGAGCCCCTTAGAGGCAAGTTTGCACGTTAGGTAATGGTCTACCTCAAATAAAAGACTTACTGTCTTTATTAATAGATGGCACACATATATTTAAAATAACTCATTAACTATAAAATAGTGACATGCGAGACATGATGTGATGTGCTGTGCTGTGGTTTTTGAGTGTGAATGTATGTTAGACAGATTATGGTATTTTTTAGGTTAAAGGAGTCTCAAAAGTAGTATGTGTGTTATGGGATAGTACATAAAATGCAAACTAGCCATTAAACAATCTTAATAGAACAAGACAGACCTAGTGCACAAATGCAGCGCTGTAAATAAAACCTGACACAGCCATGCCTGCTAACACAGCGAGAACAAACAAAATCACAGACATACCTGTTCCTGTCTAAATCCATTCCTTTCAGCTTTATTTTTTCACTCAAGAGCTTTAAATATGTTCCAAACTATCCCCCTAACTTAAAGGTCTTTACAAATACAACATACTGACATTTCTTGTTCTTAGTTATATTCTTATTTAAAAATTAAATGCAGCTGACTGCTGGAGTAAACCAGATCTTCAGTGAGGGAATGGAGAGTAGAGCTTTGACATTCTGCAGGTTGTAGTTTCAGTCTAATATGCAAAACAGAAAAGGGAGCAGACACATGAACACAGCCATTTTTCTGAAACCATGGCTTCTGCTGTAACAACCATCATGGCTAGTTTAGCTTTCCACCTTCCTTTTTTTAAAGACCTGGGTTAAACCAACTGGAGTCTCTAAAGTGTCCCAGTATGAGTGAATGTGTGCGTGTATGCACCTGTAACCTACATAATATTTATTATTATTAACAAGTAGTAGTAGTAGTAGTATTTAATAAATGATTATTATTATTTGTATAATAATAATAATAATAATAATAATAATAAATGCAGTAAATCAATATGTGAGGTAAATAAATTGAAATATCAATTTTAATGGACCATAACAGTTTAAATGAAATTTAATGAATCCAACATGTACAGTTTTTATTAATTCTTTCATTCATTTATAGCATTCAGAGCTGTGGACAGCCATGGCAAAAGGCTTCCCATAAAAATAAGCACAGAAAACAAGGCAAGAACCAACCATCTCTCTCTCACACACACACAGAGATG
>JAUZSV010255915.1:0-12217 GCA_034780495.1 Parotocinclus cesarpintoi
CCATAGTGAAGGACTGATCAACAGTTAGCCAGAAACGTTTAGCTGGAGTTATTAAGGAGGTCACACCAGATACTAAACCCAAAAATGCATAGAATTGTTCATTACTCACAGAGTAACACATAGTACAGTGGAACCTCTGTTATCGTTTGGCCTAGTTATCATACCATTTGGTCATCGTCAACTTTTGTCCGCAAAATTTTGTCCCCGTTAACGTTCATCCGCTCGGTTTTCGTAAGGCCTCCAAGCGTTGGTTCTAAAGTTCATGTATGAATGTCTAGGAAAGCAATACGAGCGAGTTTATTACAGTCGTCGTAGTGAATGAACTGAGTAGTGAATTACCCGACAATGTGAGTACGAGTCTCCATCTGTCCCACGTGCTTATATTTCACTTCCCAAAGTTCACTGCTGTCTAGGTTGGAGTGGAAATCTAAAGAGGGGACAACTCCAAATGTTACACCACATGTCCTGGCTTTATTTCTCGTTGAGTGAGCATCACTCCACGTGTTCATCCAAATCATTTTTAACTTCAAGTTAATTTATTTATATATCGCCTTTTACAATGGAAAATTGTCTCAAAGCTGTCCTAAAAGGCCAATCCCAAGTTGAGCAAGCCTAGGGAAACAGTGGCAAGGAAAAACTCTCTGAAAGTAAAAGGAAGAAACCTTGGGAGGACCAAGACTCAACAGGGGACCAATCCTCCATGAGTGGCCTAAAGTATATTATAGTAATAGTAAAATTAAGTAATACAATAAAAAAATATATATATGCTGATATTTAGAGAGCAGGGTGACTGTTGGAAGATATATAATGCAGATTAGTTTTTCACAGCTGATAAAACTAATAACCAAATATGAGACATCTCAAATGAACATTTCTCTTGTACTCCTGTATTTTTAATAAATAAAGTTGTATTGCATGTAACAGTATTTATTATCAGATGATAACATCATCTTGTTACTAGAAATTTTTTTTTGCAAAAAAGTACTTGCATCGCAGTCCCAGTTTAGAACAGCATGTTATAATGCAGGAACCAAAGTTTTTATGTTTTCATAAACAGCATCAGTCTTACTGAAAGTTCTCTTAGCATCTTTGTTTTAACTCACTTAGTAGTCTCAGTTTATGAGCTGTCAGTTGGAATGCAGGAAACAACATTTCTCCACTATTCTCCACTGAATGTTTTCCACTATTTTTTTTATATCAGCATTGTAAGTGTGCAGGCATTATCTAACAATGGCATTAATCAAAACATGGCCACATCTTTTTATACAGCCGCATTCTGAATCATAATGTGCTTCTTTCTTCAAATAGAGTGGGCAGAGCTTCCACTCTGTTTTCATAAGAGAGCCATGAGAAAGAATGGCAGAGGGGAACAACTGAATTTGATAAACTTGTGATTAAAAGGGGAGTGATGTCTGGTGCATCTCTAGCCTCAGGCAGCAAGACTACCAATGTTTTCTTTTGTAATCAAAAATACATTATGAAAATATTACAAAGCTAAAAGAAATGTGCTCCAGTCAGTGGTATAGCAGCATTGGATGTTAAGAGTAAATCAAATGAGTCACCAAGTGAGTGGAAAAAAAAAATACAGGTTTGGATGAATGTTTTGCTAAAGCTCTGTATGATGAACATTTTGGCAGATGGAAGGACAACGCAAATAATGTTTAGTCTGATATTTAGAAGAACATGGGCCCCAATTAACAAAGTTCAAGAGGAGAGGTTCAAGAAATTAATCAAATCCCTTAATCTGAGGTGTGTATTGACAAGATTTTTTTTTAATTTGAAAGACTGATGTTTTTTTACTACTTTTCAAGGTCAACTGGTCTACCGCTATATTTATTCTCTAGGTTGATGGGTTTTACACACTTTGTCTTGTGAAATATAACCAAGTTCCTTTAAAACAGCAATACACTGCAGAACCTTGGAATTCAAACACCTCTTTACTTTTTGAATTTTGTCCATTTGAATTTTTTTGCCCCTAAATTTAAACAATAATTCTGACAAATTCCTATCATTCCAACATCAGCACCCTAAAAATAAACTTGGTCTTGGTGCTGCTGTCCCAGTGGTAAGATGTGCTAAAGCAATTTTCTTTACTTCATTTTCACATATTTAATGTCATTATTATTGCAATTATGACTTAACAGATTTTATGCAATACAAACCATTGCTTTATGCACATGTTTAACTTAATTTCCTACAAACATTAAATAATTTGGTGGTCTGGAACGGATTAACCCTATTTACATTATTTCTTATGGAGAAATCTGATTCCAACGTTAAACAAACTGGAGTTTGAACTCCCAGATCAGATGTTTCACAGATGTTTTTCCCCCTCTTTAGTTTCCACAACAAAACCAAGTTCAACACGTCTCTCACTTGCTTGTGTGGAATTCTTTCCCTCTACAATGTCTCTCTTGCGAAAAAATGGCTCTTGCACGTACAAGTGTTTTGTTGGTCACATGGTATAAAGCCATACAGCCCCATCCTAATAATCTAGCTAAGTAAAAATACATAGTTGAAACCCACAGACCTCTGTCCAGTACTGTTGTTTTGTATCCGAGTCCATTTGTGCAAAGCCTCCAAGGACCAGTGCCTTCATCAGTGTGCGCTGAATTGGGCTGGAGAGAAGGTGCAGAGGAGGACTGCGGCTGGCAAACTGCTTAGCAAGGTTCCACCAGTTCTCACACTGCACCACAATGTTTGCCCTGGAGGACAATAAGTTATGAGACAGACAGAAATTCATTGGGAATCAAAGTTGACAGAAATTATGTGATTGATGAAAAAGCTTTCAAAAGCTTAACTGACCTTTTCCCAACTTATAATGAATGCATTCTAATACTAAATAATTAAATGTTTGACATTTTGAATGATTTAATGACTTCTTATGGGTTAAGGAAATAGCATTGACATAAAAATAAAATTAAAATTGTAGTTCATTCTAATGTTCGGGTTAAAAGGAATTCTTGTTTGTTAATTTATTTGTTTTAATCAACATCACACGTCAGCTTCAATGGCCAGTCATGACAGGAACAAAACTTGCATCTGGTACTAGTCAGACAAATTCATACTGGAACGATTTAGAGCAAATATATAACCTAATGCATGCCTTTGGAATTTGTCTTGGACACAAAGAGGACATTAAACTCCACACAAGAGGAGCCCATGGTCAGGATTGACCTGTGGATCTCCAGAGCTTGTAGGTGTCTGTGCCACCATCCATGTTAAACAGGACTGAAAATCTAAGCTACATTCTTGAGCCAAACTGACAGAGACCTTATGACAGCCCTAGTCATCTGAAAAGGTGGCCAAACAGTTGCACACTTCAAATTTTGGAAGTAAGAGCCATCTGCTGGAAACAGAAGTTACTGGGGACATGAGTTTGAACCCAGTCCTGGGCTGGCAATATCAAGTGGGTGGTGTGGTTACAGGTCTGTGATGGACTAGCATCATATCCTCGAAGCACTTCTATCTGTGCCCAGTACATTCCAGGACAGCCTCTGGACCTCAGCTGAGTAAGCGTTGTCAAAACAGGAAGCTTCTGTTACCGGAAATAAAGGCTGGGCCATATGTTAAAAATAATTACTGGCATTTGGTGTTGTTTTAAAAAAAAATCTCAATAGCTAACAACAGTTGGGTGGTCCTGTTTGAACATAGAAAGCAAGTGAAAATGATGCTGTCACCTTGTGAAGAATTTGTTTAAGCTACACTGTCTATTTACTTGTTTATTTAGAATCTATGCCAATCACTGGAGTGGGTAATTTATTTCTGGTTAGCTCCTGTAACCCTTCCTAAAATAAGCGATCGTCATCTGTCAAGGATTAGGGCTAATGATGTGTTAGACATCACAAACAGTCCATTACACCGTCCTGTCGCCTGCTTGCCAGGAAAGTCACTTAAACTGGATTAAATGAATCAGTTTTAAATGGTTAACTGAGTCAAATCTCACCGTAATCTTGGTTTACAGTAATTTAAACTCCAACAGTAAAATTGTGTACGCATCTTTTCTTTATACAGTTTATGTAATTTAAGGTGCAAAAACACATTCTTAATTACACATCTGCAGAGTTGTCTGCAACATATTTGTGAGTTCATATTAACACGGAACTTGCTATTGCACAGAGGCTATAAGAAACGGGGCCGTTGTGTAGCACAGCAAAGCATCATTACCCTACCACAAACCTGACCAGAACAAGTGGAAATAAAATGGGAATAGCAAAATAAATACGTAATAAAATGAAGTAAAACAAAAAAAAAAACAGAAATAAAGAGTAATACTATAAACTGACCAATAGGTGGTGCAAACATTAAAAACCACTGAAATTACTCAGGGTCTGCCTAACTGCCCCAACAATTCACTCTAATTTTATATAGGATGTCATACGGACATTTCCACCCACCTTTCTCTCTTTTCCACAAGGGTAACCAATAGTTCCACTGTGTCGTTGGCCAATTCAGGCTCAGAGCTCCATACAGAGAGATTATTGATCACCTTTTCCAGCAGGTAACCCACAATCCACTGAGCCCCCTCTGTGTCCGCCCCAAATGCCGTGCTAAGTGGCATACTGATCTAAAAGCGAAAGGAGGATGAAAAGGCAATGAGAACTGCAACGTTGGTAAACAGGTTTAGAAAAACTGTTGAGACTTGTATTGTATTATCAATAAATGAGGTCCATAGGGTAAACAGAATAAAAAACATATCTTGGCAAGATTAATCGGTCTAATAATTATGGTAAGAAAGCCTGGAAATTACTAAGTTGAATTTTCCTACTGCATAAACATTTTTTCCTAGTTGAACTAATGCAAAGTAAGCTGTTTTCACAAGTTTTGTTTCTGATAGATTGATGTTTTTTTATTCAGAGATGATCAATCACTATGATGAGTTTTCCACATTTGATGACTAGTCCCCCATAGTGACATGATTAAAATAACAGGGCAGTGATGTGATCATTTACAGTTCATTCTTATAATCACGCACCTTTCAACTATTTATTGTATAAAATACAACATACAAATAATTGTATTATACACACACACATATATACAGACTTATTATTACCTGACCATATAGTTTCTCATCCACGAGCAGATAAGTTTTTGCCCAGCGTCGCAAAAACCACACAATGTCTTTACCCATCTGAGGACTCAGCAATTCTGTTAGACTAGCCCGCGTTGCTCGAGACTCCACCTCTGATGTTCTTAACACTGCTGACAGTAACCTGAGCATAAGAGAAAAATGCACCGTGTTCTTTCAAACTATGCTGAAATTGACAAGGCAAATGACCGGATATACTGTACTATGCAAATGTCTCACTCCATAATACTATTTTCCACTGTTCTGCATTCCAATCTTTGTGAGCTTTAGCATATCTAAGCCTTTTACCCCCTGTTCTCTGTCCTAAAAAGTGGTTTCTTGGCTGCTACCCTTCCAGAAGGGTCAACTTGGCATCCATTTGAAGCTGCCAGATGCTGCTATTGCTCAAGTGTAAGAGGAGGCCACACTAATATTGCCACTGTAGCCTATCGAAGCGGCTGAACTTTTTTCAGTTCATTAACACTGCTTAGAATTACCCATTACCTTCCGGCTGTATTCTAATAAACTGACGAGAAATAAATATATATATGGTCATTAAACCATTGATAAAACACAATGATATCTAATCTAATGGTGGCCTAAGACTTCTGCACAGTACTGTACATTAACCGACGTTGACAAGAAACTTTTTGGTAATTATATTATGAAGACTCATGCTCCCATATAAATTTGAAACTTGCAAGAACAAGTGGTGGGTAGAATTTTAGTTTTACATCATGAACGATTCAAGTCTCCAACACATTATATTACTTACACTAAAAACACTGATATGGCGTAAGAAATATTTTAACGACAAAAAAGCTACTCCATTCGCAAGTCCACTTCGTTATCATGACAGACACAGAATTAGTAATAACTCAGAGAGGCCGGGTCCTTTGGTATTTGGCGATATAGTAGCTTAGAAGACAACACAGAGGAGCTTGGAACAATAAATGAAGAAATACAATGATTCATCCTGCAACATGGATCTGAATTGGATTTTACAACCCACAAACAACTGTTTGCAAAGAATACAAAGACAAAATTGGCACATTTGGCCAACAATCGTGTTCAACAACCTCAACAGGACGCACCCCAAAGAGCAAGCCAAATGGCACAGGGATCGCACGTGAGTGCAACAGCTCCACAGTCAGAAACAGTTGGACCACCAACATGCAGGCAGTTAAGACTAAGCCTTAGCTGTTTATTAATTGTGTTGCTCATCATTTTAAAAAAAACAAAAGAAAAAATATTTACTTTTACTAGCCAAGGCCATTTACGTTCTAACCAAGGCAGCATGTAGCCTATATGAGCTTTGAGGATTATGGTGTTAAGAGTGAGAACTGTAAATATGATACTAATAATTATTCCATCATATACCAGTATTAAAAAGCACCTTGCATGATTAATGTAATTGTGTTTGTAAGAGGCCAAAACGTATCCTATTAAATGCCTATAATTTTAATCAACTTCCTTGAGTTTGATTAGGGACAGTGGTTAAATAGACTATGGACCAAGCTAGATGGTTCTAAATTGTAGGGTACGTGACCACATCTTAAGTGTCCTCTCAGAAGTGTTTAATGAACAACATCCCAAATGAGAAACGACTGCAATTTTTATGCACATGGAAACGGCAGGAAAACTGAAGTTTTAGAGAAAGACACAAATAGAGGTTAGGCAACATCTGAGGCTTAACTGTAAACAAAACAGCATTGTTCCACACCTCCAGTGGAAAGAACAGTGGGATATAAGAAAGCGATTACACAGTGTAATTGCTTATAAAATAGATAGCATCGCACAGCACAGCTGAAGGTTTCATATTGTTATCAAAAACAAACCCCAGTGACATTTCAGAGCTGTGGGGTCGGGACGTTGTTACTGGGAAACTATATCCCTCAGCCCACTGTCTTTCCAAATCCTCCAACCTCCATCCAGCCACAAGCCGCACACTTCTCACTCCATCAACCTACTGTTTTTCCAAGTCCTCTACACGACTGCTATCCTATTACTGTCTCTCAAAGCTCTCCTGTCCCTGAACTCATCACGAACCCATCAACAAGGCAATCTTTCAATGCTGCAGTCCTAACCTTCAAACCTCCTCCCATTGTCAGAGCACAGCAGAAAGCCTTTTGTGAAACTCTATATGACAACAGGCCCCAGATGCACCTTTGCCATTTGAGGCTCTAATGTTGCAATATATGACCAGTCAATCAAAATAATCACTATGCCATTATAATTACATTTAATGTAATGGAAGCAGATAATTATTTTTGACATGCTTAAAGCCTCCTGTCACTTTATTAAATAGTCCAGAAAATGATCTAAAATCGACATCATTACCTAAAAACTGGATCAGACATTAAATCTTGAACCCTGTATTTGGCAATGTTCAATCCTGGGGCTCTTCATTCACAAACTTCCATTGATCGCTTCTTTGTGGCTAGGCACCTGTTCTAGCTCTAATTGAATAACGCACGCGGCGTGGCTTTAGAGGCTTTACTGGCGCCAGGGCTAGGCTGCTACTCGCGTGGCCACTTTGCCTGGCACAAGGTCATGGCATTCCTCGCTGGGCAAATAAGATGCCGCTACAGGGGTAGATTAAACACTCTGCACTATATGCCGCCTGCACACGCAAAACCAATTTCCTGCGGCTGACCTCAGAACATGATGAATCTTGAGTAACTGGAGGCTTAGAGCTTGCTTTAGTGGCCTCTACTGAAGTGACCGCAGCACAACAGCTGATCACTGAAGACTGTCTGGCATGGAAATAGCGTTCATCTGACAGAGAGTAAGATAAGTGCTAGTGCTGCATGGCTGTCAGCAGCTTAAGTCACATCACAGTATGTATTCTTAAGCTGTGCATATACACATACCGTGGAATTCAGCAGTTCAGTGAAGGAAGAGCAACATATGGTCGTACTGAAAATCAATCTTAGACCATGCAAGGTGTCTTGTTTTCTGTTTCATCTGGTCAGTTAGCCCAGTCTGGTACAACCTGATATATTTACTGGTTTATGTCATTCATGGTAACAGCTCATCCTTGGCCATGGCAGTACCTGATGACGGAGTCTGTCCTGTTGCAGCCTGGGATGGAGGAGGCTTTCTCCCCTGGAGAGCCGAGGATCTGCAGTGTAGTATTGATGTCTACCTCGGTGGAATGTTTTATAGAGTAGTCCATCACCTCTGAGGGGATCAGGGGCGTCTCCCCCTGAGGGTCATCAGCTAAGAGGTAGCCTGTACAAACCAAAACAAACTATATTAAATGAATTATAATGAATACAGTGGCTCTTCTGCTTTTTAGTAAAGGCATTACACTTAAGGATGCACCAATACACTTAGATGCACTTTTTGTCATCTCATGTACTAGTACTTGCATTTGGGTACTTGCCGATACCCAGTAACCAATTACATTACAGTTCTTACATTGACTTATAAAACATGTTTTATTTTCATGTATCACTTTCTGACAACAACAAAATGTACATGTGCGTGCATTGTTCAGCATTCAGCTGTAATACACTTTTGCATATTCAAAAATATTTATTCACAACTCCCGACTTGATTCTTCACCTACAAACTCAATTTTACAGTGATGTAAATTGGTACCAGGTTTAATTTATCAGAATAATTCTACGAGTACATGAGCACAGTGTTGGACCATATATAGGTATTGGCATCAGCGTACCCCTATTTACGATAATTACGGTAATTTTTGTTACAGAAGTGAAAATGGTTCTAATGCACAGGTATGTGCAGTTCCACCAACAACTGAGGTTTTCACTTCAAATGCCTTCTATTTTAGACAGATGGTCACCTTAACATCCAATCAATGTTTTGTACAAGCAGTTTAGAGTACAACCGATCATTCATGTGTGCTTAACATGTGTGTGTAACAAACTTAGCGGTCATGTGTTCACCTTTTTGTGTGGATGATCTTCTATTATTTGTTTTATAACAAAATGTACAAAGCTTTGTTATCCTAACTGCATGATATGGGATATGTCATATGGATTTTAAACGTAAATAAACATTCCCTAATTTTTGTGAGCGCGCACACACACACACACAGACAGACAGACGCGCGCACACACACAGACAGACAGACGCGCGCACACACACGTAAATGCCAAATTCAAGAAATCAATTAAACTAACACGCATGTCAATGCCCTATGGGAGGAAACCGGAGTACCCGGAGTAAACCCATTCCAACACAGGAAGAACATGCAGACTCCACATGCAGACACCACCCAGCTCCAGAGACTAGGGCCAGGCCATCGTCAGTGTGGTGTTTGCATGTTCTCCCTGTGCCTATGTGGGTGTCCTCTGATTAACTCCCACATTCCTAAGACGTACATTTCTAAGCCCTATTATAAGTATGTGTGTGATGTGCATGTGTCCAGCGATAAAACGGTTTTCAATTAGATCATTTTATCATCAGTTTTCTTATTCACAGTAAGAGAGTTGCAGAAAATATAATAAGCATGCCAAAGATATCTTAGGACAAACCTGACACTAATATAAGCCAATGAATGTCTTCGTAGAGGTCATCTAATACTTTACGATCCACCGTGTCGGGTTCTGACGAGGCCATGAGGTGCTGCTGGTGTCTCTGGAGCTGCCCATGAAGCCGTGTGACTCTGTCCTCTAATAAGCTAAAACCACACAGGTCTCTGGTTAATACTGATCTCCAGATTGAAAATTGTCTCAAGTTAACGAGCAAAGACTTGCTCTTACCCCGTTAGTAATGGGATACAGTGCTCTGCTGCAATACGTCCTAGCATGCCAATACTTGCTAGCTGATCTGAAAACAGCTCTCGGTCATCCTCCTGTAACTCATTTATCTCCTCTTCCTCATGAGATGCCACACCATTTGCAGTCTAGAGAAGGAGGCAGTGTCACAAATCTCAACTTGCAATAAACTTGACTAGCGTTCAAGAAGACTACAAAATACAAATGCAATTCTCGCTATAAAAATTTGAACAAATCTACAAATTGCTCTGACCAGGTTTCTTGTTCCATCAGGAGCAGCAAGATGGCACTGAATGTAGGAATTGAAGACCTGCACCGCTGGCTGAACAAAGCAGCCACGAGGAAAGTGCTCATCCTCCTGCACCAGAGTCAGCCACGACTCCAACAGCTTGTCATAAGCTTCCATGTAGACCATGTCATCTTTATCAAGCTAAAGGAGACAACAGCACAACATGCAGCAGCAATTCTTTTTATAGTCACTTTGTTCTATTAATCAATTTATTAAAATCTGAATAGTCTGAAAATAAAAATGCACTTGGTTCATTTTTTTAATTTTATGTTTTGTGGAAATATTACAGACATTTTTTTGTACTACTGCTGATAAAATTCCTTTTTTTAAATCTACCATACCACTAAAGAACAGCTATCCTCCTCCCTGGTGGCCAAACATTTTTGATTGGTGGACTATTTTTAGCCAAGCAGTGACACTGGGGTTTTTAAAAACTCCAGCAGCACTACTATGCCTGACTGACTCATATTTACATTTACGGCATTTAGCAGACGCCCTTATCCAGAGTGACTTACAACTCATACAATCTTACAATCCAAGCAATTGTGGGTTAAGGGCCTTGCTCAAGGGCCCAACTGGGGCAGCTTGGCAGAGGTGGGATTTGAACCCTGGACCTTCTGGTCCTGAGTCCAGTACCTTAACCGCTAGGCTACCACAGTTGATGATTACTTTAGGTAATTAGTCCTACACCTACCCTAACTCTAACTATAACCTCAGGAACCTGGAACAAATTGGCTCTTTTGGCTTTTCAAACAAAAGTTGCCGTTTTTGTAAACGAGCAAATGTGAGGACCAGCAAAACAAGCAACAAAGAAACAGTCCTCACAAATCAGATTTTGCAATAAGTGCCATGGCATTGTGAGGACATTTGGTCTGACAGTATTAATGCACCACTGTTTTGTCTTGTAATCCAGTATTTTGGTTTTAGCTATGTTTCATTTCTATTTACAGTATATGATATTTTTTTATTAGATGCAGATTGTTATATTGGAAGCTGCAGCACTGGTAGAACCCCTCTTTCTGCACCTGTGATTTAAAAGTGCTCCTTATTGAGTCTAGAGAAGTAAGATATAAATGACAATTTTGGGAAAAGGCCATAACTACCAGTCCTTTACCGGGTAGAGCGGTGAAAATGCCATTGACCGTGTTACAATGTTATGACCTCTTACGTTTGACAGTTCTATTAATAATATAGTCAGAATTTCATGTGGAGTAAGAGAGCACAATGCTGAAACTGGTATTACTGGAGCTGTGTAGTGCCACGGACCCAGGTTTAACACTAATGTGCTGTAATGTGGACTTTAGCATGGCACATGGTTTTCTATAGCTAGAGAAATGTACCAGTATTTGTACCGGCTGATCTAAATGACCTCCTTTGTGAATGGGAGTGAAGGAGTGAGTGTGTGCAATCACTGACAAATAAGCATTTTACAGTAAATTAAATACAATGTTAGCTATCTCTTTACAGTTATTGTAATTGCCCCATAGAAAAAAGAATCCAATTGATGTGCTTTGGGTGTGCTACAAGAGCAAGAGAGATATATTAGCCTGCTAGCTGCTAATTGCTCAGGATAATAAGACTTAAAAGAAGTGCCACATTCATGCTACTTTAATTAGCTTGCGCTCTTTGTTCTTGTACTGTATGAGCTGCTTTAACCTCACAGATGTGTTTTTTAAAAAGGAAGAAAGTACTTGAAGCTTTTTCTTACAAAGTCTGTGTATCCCTGGTCAACTGACGTGACTGTTTTTACTGATTTCCGTCCCTCACGAACAGAAAAGACTAAATATAACACATTCATACATTTCATATACAGTCGATACCGGTTAATCGGACCACATTGGGACACATTGCGATCGTTTTGGTCCTAATAACCGGCTGGTCCGATTAAACGAACATGCCCTATGGTACAAGACCGGACGTGCTATGTAACAAATGTTTATTAAGCCTTTATTGTGCGATTTACACGTATAGCAAACGTATAAACAAGAACTACTGTTGCTTACCAACTTTGTTCATTGAAAAAGAAATTTACAAACAAGTTTTTCGAAACGATCTACAACACAATGTATAGGTACTCAGCATGCAAAGCATAATACTGTAAAAAAC
>JAUZSV010256020.1:0-12214 GCA_034780495.1 Parotocinclus cesarpintoi
ACATCCCGGACGTTTCGGCGTTTGTCCCGTGTCGATATGTCGAAAGCTCTAGGAGGAGATACCGACCGAAAATTGGTGGAATAATAAAAAATCGGATAACAATATACGTGTTGCTACAGCAACGCACATCAAAAGCTGGTTACGTTTTGGTGACGTTCCTAAACAATCCGCTCGTTCTTTCCTCGGAAGTCGACTTTCCCCGTCATGAGGAGCGGTTAATAATCATTAACTTCCCTCCTCTCGTGAATTTCCCCAGTGGAACTTTTTTTCCCGGCGACCTCGGGCTGATCCGGCGGCGTCCCGTGACTCACGCCGAAGCCTCACAGATGCAAACTAACCCTCACAATGGCTGGCGCTTTCAGAATCTTTACGTCCTTAAGCTTCTCTGGTTTAACTTTTAACAGGAGGCTCCGCCCATCAGCCATTCAGCCCTGCTTCCTGCAGAGTGAAGCCAGGTCGGGCCGTGCGCTCCAAACCTGCCCCGTCCAGCCCAGATCCAGCCCCGTGCCAGCCTTTCCGGTGCAGTTGGGCGTACAGAACGAGCCCGAGTGGTTAGAGCATTTCGTTCTGGGCTTAGAGACCGGCTCGCATTGTGCGGCTCGCTGCCGGAGTTGTCGTAGCAACGGCCCGTTCCGGCGTCGTCCATCACCGAGGGATCACCGGGCGTTCAGCAAACGATTTGGGAGCTTCGGGGGAAAGTTTGTGAATCCCTGGGAACGGACGGAAAGCGTTTTTGTCTTATAAATAATAAGATCCTTACATTTCCGTTGCCTGTTTGTTACTTTGCAGACGGTACGAACCTCAAATATTCGCGTTTTTCTCCTTCATTTGTTCAGAAACGTTCGAAAAGGTTGCCTTCTTAGAGAACTTACAAAGACATTTTCGCACACGAGCTACCACTTGTGCCCCGTTTGCCCCATCATTGTTGCATTTCTGTACTGGAGACAGGTCAGGACTGCGGACGGGCCAGTCCAGTACCCGTACCCTCGTCTATCACGGCCGTGCCGCGCCTCGAGCGTGTGCAGCATGTGTTTTTGTTTGTCTTTTGACGTCCCTGAAAAGGCCGTTCATGTCGCTTTAAGATCTCGGTGTACTTTTCTGCATTAATGCTGCATCCCAGAAGGGTAAACGACCTTTTTACCAAGGGTCCGGACCCGACCACGACCCCGTACCATGATAGAGCCTTGCTTTCGGAATCGTTCCTCATAGCAGTCTGGACGCTCCTTTATTTTGTCTTTGGTCCGAGAAGGATCCTGATAGGTCTGAGCGCAATCGCCGAGCCCAGACGAGTGGGCGGAGCTTGTGGGCGTGGTTATAACACGAGTTGTTTTTCCGTACAGTAAAGTTTTAAGCGGCGTTTGTGAACGTAACTCTGTGTTGTAGAGCTTGATAAAGGTTGGGATAAAAATCCCGTACCCATGTGCTCCTATCGGATACGGATGAATGACCGTTCTGAGGGAGGGGAGGGAGGTCACCCCTGTTCGGTTTACTTTTTTTAGGACTGAAATTCCTGAAATGATATTATGGTCTGTTGAGGGAGAACTATCGACAGTTTTCCAGGGTCTAATCGGGAAATAAAGGACGTCGGTGGAAGGTGTCGACTTGATTTTAATGACGCTAACATCAGCAGGTACAACAGCGATCCAGAACAGTGGGGCGACCGAACGGAAAACGAGTATAAATAAAACATTCATATTCTTTTTTTTTTTTTTTCTTTTTTAAATATAAAAATAGCAAAATACTCTTTCACAAAATATACTCTTACCAATCAGACTCAGAGTCAATCGTCGTGGTTTATCACAGTCCCAGTTCGTAATCAGTAGTTATTCCACTATCCCCGCATACGTGATTCTCCAGACTAGCAGCAAATGACGAGGAAAAATTAGTCGCGGAAAGGAGGCGAACCATTGCTACAAACGGGGGGGGGGGGTGAAAAGGTTTCACCTGGGTTTCAGTGTTTCAGTAGTGTTTCAGTGAGCAGTTCCAACGGCGAGACACGCCTACCTCTGCCTGCAAATAAATAAAAATCGTTCTCGTTTTGTATTGCCCCGCGCGTTTTAAAAGGAATCCGCACGTTTCTAACGATCGGTCCGACGTCAGTGGAAGCTGGCAAAAGTCGAGTAGCTTAGACGCATTTTCAGACAGCTCCAGACTCGCCCGTGCCGCTCAGACGCCGTGGGCGTGATGAGGTCACCGGCGTGCAGGAGCTCTCATGCGAACAGGCCTCGTTCAGTCCGGCGAGTCCGACTTTCCCGCCGGCGCGATTCTGTGCAAAAAAAGACGGCGGCCCGCCTCGGCAGGCGCCGGGCGCTCACTTGCACGTGTGGACCTCTGTCCTCTCGCTGCACGTGTTGCACTTGACGTAGCAGCACCACAGGAACTTGCAGTTGCACTGCCAGACGCGCGAGTACTGGTGCGTGTTGTAGCCCCGGCCGCAGCACATCAGGTCGCAGCTGTTGGAGTGGTGGGTGAGCGTCTTGTTGCAGACGCGCCCGTGAGTCCCCACGCTGCCCGTCGTCGGGTCCGGCTCGCAGTAGCTCGGCGACTTCTCGATGTACACCAGGTCCGTGTCCATGGGCTTGCGGTACGAGAAGGGCTTCTTGATCTTGAGGAAGGTGGGACGCTTGTTGCGGCTGGCCTTCACCGGTTCCACCTGCACCGCCTGGCTGTACTTCTCCTTCAGGATGTAGCCCAGCTCCCGGAACTTGGGCAGAGTCGTCCAGCACGTTTTGGTGGTGCAGGAACCCGACACGCCGTGGCACTTGCACTCCAGGCGCATGCTGCGCTCCAGGACCTGCCCCGAAAAAAGAGCGGAAGAGCAGAAGATTAGATTGGAACCAAAAGCTTCTCCACCAACTAAGGTTGGTGCCCGCTGTCTAACCGCCTGTCTAACGGGCATCCGTTATTTTCCCTTCGTTGAGTCACAGATAAGACTTAGCAGAGCCCAAATTCCCTCAGTCGTCCACCAACACGGGGAACAACACTGAATCCGCTAAAACTGGCTTGCCGCGCGATTGCTGATTTTCAAATAAAAAGAGCGGGCGGTTTGTAAGATTTGGGAATTTTCAAACACTGCACTTGTCACCCAAATATGTTTTTTTGGATCGGTTGTTTCCTCGGGTCAATCTCAAGGCGCTTTGGCAGCTCAGGAACGTTTTAACTCCTGGAAAAAGCGCCTCCTTTCTCCTGTTGTCACACCACAGGAACTGGAGATGATTGTAGTTCTCAGAACACCTTTTATATGAGCTATTTTTACCTCCTACTTCGATTTAGGTACATAGGAACCCTGGAGTATGACGGTCCTCCCATGGAAGAGTCTGTAATCAAAGTGAAAGTCGGATTTATTTCTATAGCAAGCCCAGGGTGACAGCGGAAAGGAAAAACTGCCTAAACGGAGCCCTAATAAGGAAGAAACCATGTAAGGACCAAGACTCAAAAACAGACCCGACCTTCTCGGGTGGCTCAGATGTTCCGAAGAATAATAATAATAATAATAATAAAACGATGTTAGTTAATTCATAAAAGTTAATAGTAACAGTTTAAATCATCAGAACGTTTTTAGAATGTAAAAAACGATAATAATTCAGTACAATAAAACAGAAAATAAATAAAAAACGAAAGCAAAAATGAAGGTGGTTCCCGGGGGAGCTCCACAGGGGTTAATTCCTCCCCTAGAGTCCCTAGAACTGTTTGGTGTGAAAGAGCAACAAACAATGGAGCACACCGGAACGATTCCTGAACTAAAGTCGACTAAAGATGACGTGTCTGCGTAGCGAAGGCCGACTCATGACAACAAAGACAAGGAGGAGAAAGGGGCCGAGAATTTGTTGGCTTTCTCCGGGGAGAACTGGCTGGGCGCGAGCCAAAATCGGCGGGACCGTGACATGGAGCGCTTCACAGAGGCCGAATTCATTAACTTTAGAACGTCAAAGGCAACATTCAGCTGATTCAGCTATCAATACGAGGGTTATTGTGTGCGGTTTGTGAAGCAGGACTAATTCGAGGTGGAACAAATCGCGAAAAAAAAAAAAAAAAAAAAGGTTCCCATGCCCGACTACATCAAGCGACGCCAAGGAGAGCTCCGGGACGTCCTGCGGGACGGTGGAAAGAGGTGCAGATTCGGCGGCGAGGCATAAAAGTGGTCGTGTGAGATACGGGTCAGATTTCAGACGCACGTGTGAAAGGTCTCACCGGCTGGCCTCTGGGTTCTGGGTTCTGGCTTTACTGGAACCAGGTAAAAGGGGTTTGGTTCTACAGAAGAACTTCTTTTCCTTATGCACACTCCGCCCTTAATGTTATGCACCTGTGTTCCGCGGCTGACAGGGGGCGCCCTCGGACCCTCGGTCGTTTCATTTTTTCCCCCTTTTTTGTCTTTTTAATTTCTTTAAGTTTGGCTATATTTTGTTCTCCTTTTATTCTAGCTGTTTTTGTGGACCCTCGGCACCAAAGCTGTTTTTGTGGACCCTCAACGCCTATGCCGTTCTACGGACGCTCGGCACTTAGGCCGTTTTCATGGACCCTTGGCACCAAAGCCGTTCTTCGGACCGTCATGCAGACCCTGGGCTCCAAGCTGTTTTTTGTGGACCCCTGGCACCAAAGCTGTTTCGTGGACCCTTAACACCTAAGCCGTTCTTTGGACCTTCATGCGGACCCTGAGCTCCAAGCCGTTTGTGTGGACCCTTGGCACCAAAGCCATTTTCGTGGACCCTCGGGTCCAAGCCGTCCTGCGGCCCCTTGGCTCCAAGCCGTTTTTTTCGTGGACCCTCGGCACCAAAGGCGTTTTTGTGGACCCTTGGCACCAAAGCCGTTTCGTGGACCCTCGACGCCTAAGCCATTCTGCGGTCCCTCTGCACCCGAGCTACTCTGCGGACCCTTGGCGCCCAAGCCATTCTGCGGACCCTCTGCACTTAAGCCTTTGCGCGGCCCCTCGGCTCCTAGGCCGTCCTGTGGACCCTCGGCACCACATCAGTCTATACAGGTGAGGCGTGTGTGAGTTGGACCTGACCTTTAGACGAACCTTTAATGTGATCGATCAAATCTTGGGCGAGATCACGCCCTTCTATGTGTCTCCACCTCACACAGAGACGACCGACCTTTTCCGAGACCCTTATCCATTAAATCCAGGGTAAACTCTTATCTCCAACTTAGCAGCAGATCTGCCAAGATGGGACCCGAAGTCACTACATGAGCCAGCATGCATTAAGCCTGGGAGAGGAAACGTCCCAACAGAGGGCCCTTTTTAGCCTGTCTAAAAGGCAACTCAGATTCGTGCTTTTAGATAAGAGTTCCGTCGGCCAAGACGGATAAAGCCCAGCCAACCGGTCCCACGGTGTGGACGTAGAGGAGCGAGGGGACGGGAGGAGTGGAGATGGAGCACTTTAGCCCCTCATTAAGCCTGTCGTGGCATTTACCGAACCCGATGAGGACGCCTGCTCCAACGGAAAAGGCACGACGGAAAGCTTTTACGGAGACAATTCAGCCTCCACATCAAAGCCCCCCCCACCCCCGCCCCATCGGAGCCGAGGGAGAAGGAGCGCCCGGAGAGATGCAGGTGAAAGTGAAAAAAGCCATAAAGGGTGTTCGGAGCGAGTGAAAGGTCTGACTAACAAAAGCAGGGCGCTAAAGATGAAACATGTCACCGCATTTGCCCGTCAGAAGAAGACGGGAGACCTATAGGGGATCCTGGTAGGAGTCAGCGCCTTGTAAACCGAGCAGAACATGGGGGCAGCCATGGCTTTTTTGTGGATCCTCTGATCTGGTTTTGTAATCAAACTCTGCCACTTAAACTGCTCTTAGTCCTAAAAGCCTCCCATTATAGAGCTGCCAGCTCAGACTTGGCCCCCGTGCCAGGCTGTTGACGGCCAGGTCCCGGGATGCCAAGTGCATTGACTCGCTCTTAGCCCGTGGCTTTTCTTTTGATCCGTTTAGAGGATCCGATTCTGGTTCGGGGTGAGGTCATTGTGTGGTCAAGTGCAGGTAGATAAGCATAAGTGTAAGAGTTGCACCCGATTGGCTGTCGCCGTGTCGACCAGAACATTACATCAGAAGGAAGCACTGTAGATATGTAAATTGTCCAGTAACGCTCTCGTTTGAAATATTTGGTGTCTATTGTGTTGTTCTGTATTGTTTATCTACAGAACTGCACTCTTATAATGAGAAAATAAGTCTCCATGGGTCATATATAGGTTAGTGATGACAGCCAACCGAAAGGAAAACAGAAAAAGAATCCTCCTGCTTTTTCTTTTCGCTTTCAATCCATCCTTCAGGAACTAAAGACCCTCCTCAGACCCTGTGTCACACCTCTCCCGGCTAAAAAGGCACCTATGGTACTCGCCCTCGTGACCCTAATGCGCCACTGTGCCACCCGGGCGCTCTTAACCCTAATTATTCTGTTATTCTTGGGTAATTTGTAAATAAATCTCTGAAGCTTCGTAATTAAGCTTTGTTCTGAGTTGGAACTACTTTTTCTAACGGATGGATTTGTGGCTACGTGGGTGCGACTGCAGACGAACGCCGTAAATATCGAACCGCAGAAATAAATAGAAATAAAAATGCATAATTAAGTGTGTTGCTTTTGTTGTTTGGGATTGTAAAATGGTAATGCTGGCTTTATAATGTGATTATTTCATCAAATAAAGTTTCTCTGTAGGTGAATATTGTTTTCAAGATGATGATAAAATGACAGATTAGAAACATTCTAAAATGTCAATGATTTTAAATTGACATGCATTTATATTAATATTTTTTATTATACATGTGTATATATTTTTATATTTTATTAAAAAAATTAATATCATTTTTGTATAGTTGTGAAAATGTCTAAAATCACATTAAAAACAATTATAAAAGGGAAATCACTGTGTAATTATGTATTTTTATTCTTTTTTTACAATATTGTTTCAGTTTTATAATTGTGAAAATCTGATTTTAAAAAAGTAAGACTAAATATATTCTAAAAAAAATGTAATATTGTTTTTGTTACGATTATTTTATGTAAAATTACAGGATCGTAAATTAAAAAAAAAACGCTTTTAAAAAAAAAAAAAAAAAGGTGGTATTTGGATTAAATCATGTCTAGAATTTGTTTTATTCATTTTTAAAACACAATGATTTAAAAATTTTAAGAATTTATTTTATTTTATTTATTAATTTTTAATTTTCAGAATTGTAAAGTCAGCGTTAAAAAATACGAAAGACAAATGAACTGTGAAATGACATTTTTTAATTAAGGTTATTTGGTTTTTTAAATATTGATTTATTATTATTCAGGTTTTATAAACCTGAAAACTGCTTAAAAAATGGCAGATAAAACTATTATAAAAATTAAAATATTGTTTTTGTTACAGTTATTTTATGCAGAATTACATGACAATACATTAAATAAATAATAATTTTAAAAACATTAAAAACAATAAGTAAATAAATATTTTATCTACAACACTTCCAGTGAAATTACATAGTTTGATATATATTTTATATATATGTATATTAAAAAAAAATGTTCGATTAGAAAACATAAAAATGTAACTGACTGTAAAATTAAATGCGTTTATATTTAAGACATATATTTTTTTATTTTGTGTCGTAAAAAAATTATAAAAGCTTTATCACTGAAAATTATGATTAAAAAAATGTTTTTTTTTAATTGTTTCTGTTTTATAATTGTAAATACTGCTCAAATTGCTAAAAAGATTTATTTTTCATTTTTTAAAATTGTAAAAACAGCATTTTTTGGGGACATTTGTTCATTAGGGTTATTCGACTTTTGAAATATTGATTTGTTTTTATAATTTAGAAAATTTCTTACAAAATGGCCGCTAAAAACTATTCTAAAAATTAAAATAATTGTTCGATTAGAAAACATAAAAATGTAAATGACTGTAAAATTATATAATTTTTTTTAATTTTGTGTCGTTAAAAAATTATAAAAGCTTAATCCCTGTGAAATTACTTATGTTTGTTATATTTTTTTATATTGTTTTCATTTTATAATTGTGAATATTGCTGAAAAGATTTATTTGTAATTTTTTAGAATTGTGAAGTCAGCGTTAAAAAATACGAAAGAGAAATGAACTTTAAATATTGATTCGTTTTTAAAATTTTGAAAATTGCTTTAAAAACATCAGCTAAAAACTAATATAAAAATAAAAATATTGTTTTTGCTACGGTTTTTCTATCTAAAATTGCATGAATTGCATGTTTTAAAAATTATTTACGCTTTTCTAATGGCAATTTTGTCTCCTTTAACACTTTTTTTTTTTTTTGCTAATAAACTTCTAACTCTCCTAAAATTTAGGCGCCCATAGTCAGAGGATAACATTTCCTTATTTTTTAAAGTTCAATATTGCCGGATTCCTAAATCGATAGAGCTACCTGTTCTTCCTGCTGGATAATAGAAAAGTGAGCACATGCAGCAGGAATGAACAGAAGCTAACGCTAACCACATTATGCAGTTCTTAGAATACCTAGATGATAGAGATTAGGTTAAAAAACACTAGAGTATTCGTGACAGGATTAAGGCCGTCCTTTCATCTAACCACAAACAAAGTGCATGGAATTCACACGATGTTGCTGGAACTTTGACTGGAACCAGGTTATGTGGTCAGGTGAGACAGAAATTACGATTTGGGTTTGGAGTACAAAGAAAAGTGGCTCTCCTAGAAAGAGCCTAATCCACAGAGTTAAGTATAGTGAAGGATCCGACCACCTCGTTATGGCGTTATCATCTCCAAGAACTACTGAGACATAAATAAATACGGCTCAATCTTCCTGCGGAACGACGCTCCGCAAAACCAGTACCGTCCCACTCAAGGGTGCCCATCATTCCGGAAGCCGTCCGTCCGGACGAAGCCGAAGTTTAGAGCGTAGAACGTACCTTTCGTCCCACCTCGTTGTTGTGGAGGTTCATAAGAGTCCGGGCGCTCTGTTTGATCTCGCGGGCGTCCATGAAGATCTTGGAGAAGCCGAGGCCGTAGCTTATGTCGGCCGAGCAGCCGCCCCATTTCCATCCGTCCGCCCGGCCGTGGAAGCCCTGCTTCTCCTTGTCGCAGCTGCACTCGCTGAGGTTTCCCTGCGTACACGCAGCGGTGACGGCGTGAGCCACCCCGGCCGCGATGATGGCGTAGGTGAACGCCGCCTCTTTGCTGCCTGAAAGACGAAGACGCCAAAGTTAGAATGGCTTGAACTACTTTTACCGATCAGAGAGCAACCGTCACGGCATCTTCAAGGGAGACAAACTATTCCGACGGAAGGCTTTGTCTTTCAGGGAACTATCTATCCACGGATAAGCATGGTGGAGGATCTGTCGGGATTAGGGCCTGTTCACAGCGAGTACGCTTTCTTTTCAAAAATGATTTTCCAAGCAGCAAGACCTCCACGATTTCTCCGCGATGTCGCTGAGATTTCCCCCAAGAAACACGAGTAAAGATGAGTACAGGAAGCTCTAGTTTGGCGTTTTTGTGACCATGATCGCACTAGAAGGCTCTTAGATAAACAGATAAACAGTTCAAACGGTTCCAAAGGGTCACGGTGAGCTTTATCACCATCATTCTCCAGCCTTTCAGCTTTCATCTTTATCCCAGCACAGATTTTCTACAATAGCCACGTTTTTAGGTCCTGTTCTGCCCGGCAACCGAGCTCTGATTGGTCTAAACGGCTTTCCGGTCCGTCAGGAGGCCGTTAATATAGCTGTGTTCTTCTTTAAATCTTAAAAATGATGCCCGGCGTAAAAAGGGCTTTAGCATTGCTCGTCCAACTTTCGTTAGAAGTCCACCTGACAACAAATAATTTAAATCTTTGTCTCAACTGTGAAAGCAGGGTGGAGGAAATGAATCCGCTTGTCCTCGCTAGCTTCTGAAATGCAGCGTAAAGCCTCCTGAGGAGACAGATCACAAGCGTGCCGGTACGTTAGAAGGAAGAACCTGAGATGAAACGTATCAGTCCTTACAGTAGAAAGGAAATCATTGATCCATTTATGGCATGACGGCGTTATCAGGTACAGAGAGAGAGAGAGTAAACGTTTACATCCCTTGGTTATTACTCATCTTCCTCTAAATGATTTACAGACGCCCGAGCGTCTTTTGTTTGCATAATTGGCGTTTAGATATCAGCTAACTGATGGAAAGTAAAAGCCAACATGCAAAGCAGATCAAGCCGTAAATCATGAAAAGCTGGCGCTGCTGACGGAGGTTTTATCGCATGAAAATGTGGAACAGTTTACAGAGATGGGGCAGATCGTGTTCTGTCTCACCGTCACACAAACGCATCCCTCCTAAACGTACTCCACGTTCATTAGCAGCTTCGTTCATTTATTCGATTCTGGCTTCTTTTTTTTTTCTTTATCCGGGCGTCTCATTTGATTTGGAAAAGCGAATCGTTCCTTTTATTTGACCCCAAAAAAGCAGCTCCATACCATAATATTTCATATCTCATCCCTTTCATGCATCGTCTCTGTCCTGTTGTCCTAGCGTAGGGCTGTACCGATCCGATATTCTGTATCGGTATCGACCCGATATTCAAGTTTGCAGTATCGATATCGGTATCGGGCATTTCAAAAAGGTATCGAGCCACCCCGGTCCTAGAGCAATTTCAGCCTGGGTCGTTTATTTGAAGATGCTTTGTGAGTCTTACGTGCTTCACCGAAGCGTGTTTTGTCCATTACGGTACATGTTCCTGGACGCCTCTGCGACCTCACGCCTCGGAACTTATTTGCCGAAAACAGGAACCAACCCTGGAGAGGGTGCCAGTCCAGTACAGGGCATCTTTTTGGGGTTCAAAGTGCTTGTTTTTGCTATTTTCTATTTCTAAATTTTCACAAGAACGTGAGGTTCTGAACGTGAACGTGTCCTGAACGGACGGCTCTGCATCCTTCGTCCTGCCAGAAATACGGACCGGTGGCAACAACCCGAGTCTCACACTGAAGACCCGGAGAACAGAGGTTTATTTACACAGCGGCTGCTTTAATTGCTGTTTTTGAGCAAGGTGGATTTTCTCGCTCCTCCACAACCAAAGGCTTTAATCACTGTAAATAAGAGAAACCTCTGCATACAGGAATCTATCCATGTGCAATAGCATGGAACTAAGGCAAACAGAGGCCGTGCCTGGCTGCAGGACCGGGTATAAACTGCGTACGCGTAAGGCAGGCCCGCCCATGCGACTGCGACTGCGGCTGCGGCTGCGGCTGCGACTGCGTGTTGATATTTCCTTCACAAAACCAACAAGGACTCACCTGCCAGCTCTGAATGCCTGCATGACCTTAGGGTACCAAACACACACACACACACACACACACACACACACGCACACGCACACACACACACCTCATCCGGCAGACATCTCAGGCATGCAGGACGGGACGTCTGAGCTCAAACCGGTCCGGTCGACTCAATGACGTGTTGATTTAATGTTTAATGCTCACGTAGGACTGAAAGGTCCTGATACAACACGGGGCGCGTGAATCCCGCAGCGTGGGATTAAATTCATTACCACCTATTCATAGGTTAGCCAAACTGAGACAGAATGCAGCCTGAACCGTCCTGTTCGAATCCAAAACGTGCTTCGGGGGCATGTTTGCTGTTCGACACGTGCTTGCCTTCGTCTCGGGAGCAGACGCTGTTGAGGACTAACGCGGGGGCACCCGCCGTTCTGCAGCGAAAAAAACCCACGAACCCGTTTAAAATGATTTGAGGCTCGGGGCACGGGGCGGGACGCTGCTATAAGGGTGGTGCACTGTCCCCGTGGAGGGGTGCACCCGGTCAGGAGCAATACTCAATTTCAATTAAGGGGTCCGATCGTGCCAAGAAAAGTCCCCGACAAGGCAGGATGGCGGCGTGAAAATCCAGACCCCAGAAATGAAGACTCGTCTTTCCAGTCTTCAGGCGTCCGTTTTTGGTGAGCCTGTGGGAACCTTGTTGTAGGCCACCCGCTTCAAGGTCCGACAGACGATTGTGGGGACGATTTTGGGGACCGTAAATGTGGAACGCAACCTTCACCTTGCAAGTCCAGCCCAGGGTCCTCAGGAACCCCTGTTTCCAGCAGCCGGCTTTTACCTCTGAGCCACTAGTCCTGCACTAGACCGTGCCACGGTCACGGGAGGTCATGGAGCCCGCACCTAGGCAGGGGCACTCCTAGGACGGGGGCCAGGCCAGGCCAGAATCTGTAAAGTCCCACCTGGTGTTTTATATATATATATATACACACAGTCGATTCCGGTTAA
>JAUZSV010256106.1:0-12214 GCA_034780495.1 Parotocinclus cesarpintoi
CAAAGAATGGGAATTACCATGACTAACTGGGAATGATTTCAGCAAACTGAAGTCCATCAGGCACCCTGCTTTTTGGGAGAAGGTAGCAGAGTACAAGTCTGGCCGCAATCTGGAATTTAGATACAATATACTGACTCGATCCCATTTTATTCAGAATTTGTACATGACTACAAACTACACTAATTTTCTTTCCTCTGATTATAGATGCATTGAAATTCACTGTTAAGGGAGGGTAAAACCCAAACATTTGAGAGCCTTTTTCTTTAGGTTCATGCATCAACTAATTACAGGTTATCATATTTTACAGGAGCCTTGTTGATGTTGTTTACTCTCTGAGAGAGGAGGTTCAAGAACTTAAACAGGTGAATTTAAAAGAGGTTTTTATTTGTCAAATTTTTTTTGCCCATTTTGTCTTTCAGTTTTGAAACTGGAAGCACTGATACTGTACCTTCATGTGTGTACCTTCATGTTTTATCCCTTAATGTGGTCCTTAATCTGTTAACAGGACAATAAGAAAATGAAACGATCGGTGGAAGAGGAGCAAAGGGCTCGCAAAGATCTAGAAAGGATTGTGCGAAAAATTCTAAAGCATATGAATGACACTTCTTGCGATGAAACCAATATATGAGATGTTATAGGATTGTATTGTCTTTAGACATGTTGTTGTATTGTAGCAAAAACTGATTGCGTGTTACAGTCGACATGCATGGGGTCTACGTGCTTTCAAGTTATGCACCTTTTTATGTTGTTTTTTAATGACAATCCCAAAAGCAAAATGAGGTAGAACATCTCAATATTGCTTCACTACTATTTATTTCGTACCAAGTCCAGATAAGCTGAGAAATTTTGTCTTATCTAAGAAAAACAATAACCTCATGTATAACATGGCAATGTAACTAAAATGATTGTCAACAAACTGACTGTTCCCAATTCTTTAGATGTGGTTAATAATGATCAATGGCATAAGGTAGCTGCTCTGAGCATTGTACAGTTTCCTTTTAAGCATAGTTTTTATTGTGAATGTTTAATGTACAAAAACACAATTTTTGAGTACTATTACAGTACTATTTTCGCATTATTATTTTTCATTTCATTGTGACTCCTCTGAGGGTGGCCAATAAAAATAGTTATTGCCAACTAGGTTTTTACATGCAAAGATTTTTTGGTGTACGGGTGCATTTCATGGAAAAAATAGGAACACCAAAAATGTATCTGCATAGGATCTGAATAAATATTACTGCTAATAATAATGCAATACAACATAATCTGTAAGGACAAAGTGCAGGTAAAGTGCTAACTTCACTATGATTTGTTTGTGTACTTGTGAAGATGCAAGGTTTTGTGATTTTATTTTTTCCAGGATGTGCAAGTACTTGTCTTGTGTGCCATACAATGGACTGTATTAATTGCTATGATGGAATCTGCTAATGCAAAGGAAGTCTCCAAATTAATGTTCACAGCCCAAGTCATTATGTCCACTATAAACAGCCATTTATGGAACATAAAATACAGGGAATTGGGAATATTGGACAATGAGTCACAGGTTATTAACTTTTTTAGGAGCCCTAATTTGATGCTTGGAGTCAATATGGTTGTATCAATACCTGAAACACTTCCGAAAGACACTGCCTGATTTCTCTTCCTGTTTTTAACTGATTAAACTGTACATATGAACTGATTTTTCTGAGTGATTACTGAGGACTGTAATTTGTGAGCACAAGAATGACCTCACCGCAACTCCTTAGTTCAAGGTATTTATTAACCTCAAGCCAACACCCTTTGTCAGAGTAACTGTACATTCTGTAAATAAATACCTCTTATAATTTGCTTATATTTTGTACATTTTCATATCTGGTTTGTATCATTTGGTCGTTAAAATGATGCGATGTTGTCTGTATCTAATATCAGGACTTGAGAAGTGTAAAAGAGTGAATAGTTTAAGTCTGAGCAATGCCTATACTTAGTTTGTGACAAAATAGCGGATGATGAATTTGTGCCTTTGTCTCTCTTCCCTGTACAGCAGTGCTGGATGAAGGTTGTGCATACACCATGACCTATTACAGTGACAAGGCAATCTAGGCTCTTTGTTGGCGATGATTCTACTTCATTGATTTACAATGGAAAGGATATAATTTTGCTGGTGTTGGCAAAAAGCTCAAATGTCAGCCTTTTCAGAATGCCAGCATTGCCTTGTTCGCATATGAATGAGGAGAAAGTCACCTTTTGTCTCCTGTTAAATATTCCTGCATAAATACAAAGGGGAGTAATGCCATCCTGATAAAAGGAAACCCTGATTTATCCTGATCTATCCTTTAGTATATGGATAATACCTGCAGATAAATGCCAGGTTGGCCTTTTTATTTTTGTTCGCATCTATTCTTTTGCATCGTTCTTTTGACACTATTGGGTTTAGAACTGGTGTCGCTTCGTTTTGCGCACTGGTATTATATGTTAGATACCAAATAAGGATGTCAGGAAAAAAAAAAGCAGCTTGTCTGCCTTCAAAATCTAAATAATACAAATTGTGTTAACATCCATTCTCAACAATGGATAATTTCCTATCTTTTTCTCTGAGCTGTTTTATGGTTTGGGCTAAGAATAAGAAGTAGACAGTTAAGCACAATGGCTGTAACACCTGTAGAGTGTAACGATTCTCTCTTTGGCTTTTAAGTTTCAGGCCAGGTAATAATACCTTCTCTCCTGTTTCTGTCAGTGAAGTATAATAGCTGTCTTTGAGGCCTGAGTGAAAGGGACAGCAGGACTCTGTGGACATTGAATCAATTAGCTTTTGACCAACCTATACACACGCGCACACACTGCTCTAAGACCCTGTCTTTTCCTTTCTTCCCCTGGGTCTATTCAGTAGCTTGTGATCATTTAGATTTGACATGCATTGTGGCTGAGCTTGTCTTTCTCTTTTGCGCTCTCCCTCTTTTGCTACTGTCTGTCATTAATTTCCAGGCTATACAATTTGATAAAAAGAAAGAAAGGAGAGTGAGGGAGGGATGGATGGATAAGAGCTCAGTGTCCTTTTGAAAGGGTTTGTTATTGCACAAAAAAACAGCCGCCCAATAATTTTTCGTCAATGTTTAACTCTAAAAGCCTTTTCCCGTCAGCTTTTGAAAAGAAGAGCAATAAAGCCCTATTGAAAAGGACTGAATAAAAACAGTCCTCTAGGGCTTTGACCAAAGAGGCTTCTTTTCCTCTGCCTCTAATCAAATAGGAACCGAAATGAATTAGTTTTCTTATGAAAATAGCCTTTGTTGGCGGGACGGGCAGTAATTCATAAACAATAACCAGTGTCATTGTGTGCATAGTAATATATTCATGCTGTGCAGAGGCAAGAAGGTAGGCACTGTGCATAAGGAGAGGGATGGATTGCTCCTGGACTCTATAAACAGCTTCCTCAGTGAGTGCACTCTTCACTTCTCTCTGCAACATATGTAGTCTCTTCTTTATATCCATAACCATTTCATTTTTCCTTTCTATATCCTCATTCATTTCTTTCCAAAAGAATAATTTTTAACATTCAAGCTGTGCACGTGTGATTCAGACCTTACTTTTTATTCTCCTCCCTCTCCGAGTGTGAGGATCAGATCATCGCTCTCAAGGAATGTAGATGTAGTGCTGGATTTTGAAGCTCCATCCAACTCCTGATGCTCCATCTGCCCTCCCTATTGGAAGCTAATGGACTAAGAGGACTGTGGGAGTGGAAACAGTGATTGGTGTACTGAAGGATTATTTGATACCTGTCATCACAGCAAGTGAAACAGAAGAAGGAGATGATGAGGAAGGAATCAATCTACAGGATAGCTATTTTTAAACTGTAAAAAAATATCTGATTACTTTGGATAGAGACTGTATCTTTCAAATTACATAAACTCCTGGAATAACTCTTTGACAACACCTGTAGCCATCTTCCTGAGCATTTACAGTCAAAATGATTGGAGATCCATTTGAAAGAAACTCAAATTTAGATACAATTAGATTCTTGATTTCTGCTGATTAGCATCAGCAATGATGTACGAGACCTATGGAATTGTCTATCTTGCAAAAGATTCATCTTGCACCAGAAGAGGTAATTTGTTAAGATGAGGGATCTGAAAACTTTTAGACTTATTGGAACCCAGCCAAAGGAAACATGCAGATGTTTTTAAATTACTTTAAAGGAAGATGTCATCTACACTTTTTTTGTACAGACAAACATCTTCTATTATGGAATAATTTACCTTTAGTTTTGGTGGTATTGCAAAACCAGCTACTTCGGCAATGTAATGCTTTTCAGAAAACCTGTTATGGGAATGTTTAGTCAGAAGAAACCTCTGTTGGAGCAGTGGCGAGTCACCAATAGATCACCAGAACCTGACAAGTAAGTGAGAAAGTGTTTCATGCTGCAAAGGCTCGGTTTGAGGAATGTTCTTCTTGCAGAAATGCTTTAGAGACTGTTAAATCGAGTGATTTTATTCCTTCTGATGATTGTTTCATTCTGTGCTGTACTGCCGTTATTATGGTTAATATTCTTCAAGTTTAAGTAATAACCAGGGTAAGGAATATTTGTCATTTGTTAATATAATTAAATAATCAATTACATAATGTTAGGTTTATTGCTTCCTGACTGGTTATATGCAAGGGATCACCAGGAAGCAGAGTAACTGATTTTTAAGAAAGAAAACAGTGCAAAATCAATATGAATTGGAATGCATAATGTGACCAAATGGGCCAACAGTGATCAATTACCTGCTAATACAATTTTGAGATGTTTTGGCAGCAACCCTGCATTAATGTTGTTTCCTATGTTTCTAGCCAACAAAAAGAACACAATTGTAGATTTTGGGGTGATAAGGGTTTACACTTAATACACTCAATACACTATTGCATCTGTAGCTTTCACCTGGAAATTAAATGTAGTGTACAATAAAAATATTTTTAGGAACATCCTTTCTAGCAGAGTCCCTTATTTTTCTAATGGTAGAAGTGAATTTTATCTGTCTACATTTATTTAAAGTGGCAGTCACATTTACGTTGTTCATTAATTTAATCATCTTCTGTTCATACCCTATATTGTGATCAAGGAATAAGCCTGTACTCATTTACATTCACTTCTAAACAATTTAGAGTAACAAATCGACTGACTGACATGATCCAGGAGATGGGAGGAGACCTATACAGACTGTGGGTGAACATGTTCAACTCCACACACAAAATTACAAGAGGCTTTAAATCTTGATATGGACTTGATATGAACATGACTGCAATGAGGAACCAATACTTTCTGTTGATATATGAATTTGTAACTTAAATTTGGACTCTGTTGACTTGCATATTAATTCGAATCAGTAAATTCTGTAAAAGTGTGGAAGTAAGTCTGTTTTATGTTTCATCTATGAAAATGCATATTAGATATTGATTGACAGAGGGGTGTACAATTAGGCTTTACATGACTAAAGTAGATTAAACAGTTCTAAATCAATACTTAAAGTAACCATGGTGACAACTAACTACCATTTTTGTTAGCTGGTTTCCTCAAGTTTCGTCAGGGCCACGTGTGGGTCACAGAACCTATCACAGAAATCCAGAGTGCACTATGTCACAGGGCCTGCAGTGGTCGCTGTTGCAACACCAGGGATGATCCCCTGACTGGCCTAACTTCCCTTTCAAAACCAGTCGTGCCTGTATGTGGGGCCACATGCTGTGATAAAGGCAACAAGGGGACCACTAGAAAATTACTCAACCTAGAAAATTAAAGGAATGATTATATACTGCTCACAAAAAATAGTTTCACATAGTGGAATATACCCTAATTTTGTGAGCAGTATATATTTATTAATATACAAAAAATAAATGTCTTGCATTTTACTGTGAGTTTTCCATTTGTTTTAAGAGCACAAAACTGGGAGACTTACTCTTACAGAAATCCTGTGGTACAGGCATATTTATAACCGGGATCAGAGAAAAACACTTGGTCATGTCGTGATATAGATCTGCCTAGGGAGTCATGTGGTAAATTGTCAGGTCAAATTGATTGTTACATTTCAGGAAATGGGCTGAACTTTATGTAGCAATTTGGGAAATATTTTTGGGTCGAACAATTATTTGCAGTGAGAAAAAAAAATCATAGACAATTCTGGCAAAGCTCCTTTTTTTTAACACTAATGCCTATCTTTGACTATGTTAAATAAACTACGCAAAGTAGAGATTGGTGGTTCCAGTGTCTATTTCGGAAACACTTGGTGTAAAGATAGGGTGACCAGATTCGGGTTTCTGAAAAGGAGGACACCTTTTATTTATTTATTTATTTTTTTGTATTATAATAAATTTTTATTTGTGTATGATATGACACAAATGACGTGGTGTCTGTGTAAAAAAAAAATGCATTTATTGAACAGCACAAAACAACATAGTACACTAACAAAAACATACACTGACCTTTTTTAAGTGTAATAGTGATAGACTAAGTAAAAGAAAAAGGATCCTCTTCTGCCATTTGCGATACAGAGAAACCTGGAATGGAGTGGAATGGAACGGAGTGGCAATTCTAATCACAATACACTGTACATGTATTATGTTTGAGGCAGTCGAAAATCCCGGACGATTTAGAAATTCCCCCCGGACATTTTTTAGGTCTCAAGTAGGACATGTCCGGGAAAAAGAGGACGTCTGGTTACCCTAATCATGTAGAAGTCAGAGCAGTGGTTCTCAAAGTTGGGGTGTGGCATTATTGCGAAGGTCATGGTGGGATGACAAGGCAGATGAATGCTGTTACACAGTATAAATTTAAGATACACAATGCCACATAATAATTCCACTGTAAAGGTGATTTGTCACGTTAAAAGGTGCAGTTATGTATGAATTAGTTTGGAAGCAAGAAGGTGTACACTAAGTGTGTCATGTAGGGGTGGGCTTACAACTTTATACAAAAGGGGGGACTGCAGAAAAAACTGGAAAACCTGACCTACACAATTAAAATGGGGATTTGCAGTCTTGAGTCTACATTTGTGTACCTCTTTACTCGCTGACTGCTAGACATGTCTCTACAACGCATCCGAAGACATTTTGCCCAGTTGACAGACCTTGAAAGGGGTTCAACATTGGATTGAGAAAGGCAGGAAGATTCTTTTTATGTATTGCCCACCATCTGGACTGTTCTGACCTAGCTGTGGTTTTGGAGAAGTGGTTCAGTGAGGGCACATAACTAATACCCTCTGGATGGGCAGACATGCCACCAGTAGAGAGAATCATTTGCTACACCCACAAGCACAAGCTGCTCCCAGAGTCTCATTGTCCCAGGAAAAAAGTGAACTGTGAGATTTCATAGTAAAACTGTACATTGCTTGATAGTTTAAATGTGAACGTTCACAATAACAACAAGTTCACTGTTCTAGTATGAATTTGTGATGGTAATTTGACCACCTCATGATTCTACTGTTAACTTTCATAGTACAATTATACACTGGGTTGACTATGAACAGTTTCACAGTTCTAGTGTGGATGTTAATTGTAATTTGATCACTTCATGGTTCTACTGTCAAAGTTTACATTTTTCCTGGGTCCACCATCCAGATACAGGTGGCACCTTCACTAAGCATATCTCTTTATTCTAATATTTTAATCACTTTCATATATCGTCCTTACATCCATACTGTACATAAAATTTAATTTGTTTCCAATAACATGTTCTTGGTGATGTTTTGGAGAAACAAGCAGTCATTTATTAGAGTATCTCAGTGACCTCGTACTTGAATAAAAAACTAAACCTTCAACATGTAAAGCCTATAAAAATAAGATCAAGTATTTAAACTATTTTTTTAATTTAACTTCTAACCACTAAAGAGAGGTTAATGTGTGGCTAAAGTGTTTTATTCATCTAGTTTTTAAAAGCCTAGCGGGTGTATTTTGGACCAACTAGAGTGTGAAATCACTTCATTGTTTAGTATTCATTACTAAATTGCCCTATCCAACTTTTTTTGGAATGTGATGCAGTAATTGATGTTTATTAACATCATTTCTCACACTGTTCCAAATTTCTCTGTTTCGGTTGAGTTTGGGTTGGGTTGTAAATAGAGGGGTTCCCAATTTTAATGATATGAACAGTACAGCTTACTATATTATTTTGTTAGGAAGGTAAATAAAGTTAATTAATAACATTTTATGAGAAATTAAACCCGAAATTTAGTGAATTTTTGGGAGTTCACGAACTTGCAACTATGAATTGTTCATTTTGATTGTTGAGTTGTTACTGTTCTTAGCTCCACTCCTCTCATTTCTCTTGTTTGATCACCAGCTCCTGCCCATCCTCGGCACAATTCCTGCTCGTATATCAGATCTGCTGTCCTGTGTCCTTTATCTTCACGTGTCTGGTCCAGCTAGGTGTTAAAACAGCAGAAGTGATCCTCATATTATACCCGGCTTTGGTTTTATGCCAAGCCAAGTGCCCTTACTGCTGCAACCCCTTTTATCCATTATATCCATCCATTTTATCCGACTTGGGACTGGCACTGAATACAGTGGCTGGTTGCGCAGGCCTCTACCTGACTAAAATTAATACTAGCTAATCACTTCCTCCATTCGTAAAAGAGCTTGACGCCTTAGCGGCACAACAAACAAGTGTGGTTTGTAAAAAGTTTATTTTGAAACAAAATCATACGTAACACTTCAGTTAACAGTCCTCCCTGTTTAAAATGGGGAAAAAAGTTAAAAGCATAAAACATAGAAAAAAGCACCCTTAATCAATGAGGGAATTAAGGAAAAAAAATAGGCAACAAAAATACAGAAATACACATTTCTTCATAGCATGACCTGAAAATTAAAAGGCAATCCTCCATCAATAACTTAAAAGACAATTAAGCAAATAAACCATTCATTTAAAAATGAAATGTATGAAATCCCATTCCCTGTTGTGTATCTTGCCTTAATGCCAGCATTAAGTACAACAATGCAAAATCTCAGAATCTTATGAGGTGCAGCAATGGTAATTTTTGACACACAACACAAGACACACGTGGCAGGGGGGAGATTGGAGAGTAACAGAGAGGTTTCCTATTTCCTGTCAGATACACTGCTCACAAAAGTTAGAGGATATTTAATTATGGGATAATTTATTTGTAAATATTCCCTAAATTTAGTGAGCAGCAAATTATAAGGAGGAGTCAAACAATGGCAGGTACTAACAGAGGCAATGCCTTGCTGTGTCTGAATGTTATAAACAACAAGTGCTCTAAAGTGGCCTCTTGCTCATTGTCTCTGATAATTCATGGTTAAAAAACGTCGATTTTGGCAGCAGTCAAGCAGAAGCAGTACTTTTGTTTTTCTATCTACTATGAAAGTACTTTTTGGTTGTAGCTAGAGGTAGGCTTGATTAATACGCTACATCTCAAAACCAATTTGAGACAAATTGGATACTACATATTTGACAATGGAATAAGCTACTACCTATGTCAACTCGGCGAGGTAAAACAGCTTCAGTAAAAATATTGATGGCAAATTCATGAAAGCCTTCCAAGGAAACCAAAAGAAAAACAGCTTTGGTATTTCAGCCTTATTGCCCTAAACTCTAATTTTCTCTTCCATTTTTAGCAGTTTGTGATTTCTCCATATAAGCACCACTCTTTCTTTCCTGCTTCTCAAAAAAACCACTTGCTTTACTTTACTTACAAACATACCAAGGTTTAATTTTCCCAAGATTAACGATAGCAATACAGTTACACCACACAACTTCTTAAAGTCCAATATTTGCAACGTTTTTATGGAACAATTCTACTTGCTGGGTTTAACTGGGGAAACTTAACTACAATTTGATTGTTGTGACAAAAAGGCATAGGATACAAATATTTTTTTTCCAGGACAAGTATTTAACACACTACAACATGTAACAGTACTACTCAGCATGATACAATCATCTTCTTTTACCTTATTTATAACCATTACGTTATGACCATTTTTCTTTCAAATGACTGCAAACTTCAGTAAGCTTTTTCTTTTCAGTAAATAATTGACCCTATTTTTAAACATATGTAACAAGCCAAGTGCTCCAGAAATCAAAGGGGACTGACAACTACACATGCAAAATGCTGAATGTACAAGAAAAAAAGAAGAAGAGCGTAGCTGGACTGAATATTTTATGACATGTCGTCGTGATTTAACTTAAAAAGGTAATGCTGCATAACTGATCAACCTTTCTGAAGCTAGTTTAAATATGTAGCACCACCTAGGGAACGGCTGGCCTACATTTTCTGTCAAGGCATAGAAAACAGACCCTGAACTGATGCAAACATGAAAAAATATGACAAACTAAAAAAAATCAATTTTGCCTCATTTTATTTTGAAGCCATTATGAGCTGGCGGACCTCAATATGTGCTTCCTGCTGCTGGTTCTGCTACGAAGTGTGTTTCAACATGCACTAAGAGGAAAAAAAGTGGAAGATGCTGAAAGCACGAACAGAACTATAAGCCTTCCTCGTCAACAACCTCGCCTTGTTTTCTTGTTGTTGTTTTTTTCAACCTACAACACAAATTTAACTAGTGACATTTACTAGGTTTCTTCTACAAAAGCATGAGGACACAAGTTACACATATAGAAAATAAAAAGAAAAAAATACAAAAAGTAAACATCTTGACTGTCACACAAAAAATATGAATAAAATAATAAGAATGCCATTTCATTACAATAGTGCCAAAAATAAAATAAGATATAGCTTGCATAGGGAGTAAAAAGTAAATAAGGGCAGGAACACTTTGTATACCGGTAGGCAACATTGAAACTTATTTAAAAGTATCACATAGTGCAAAACCCCAAGAAGGAACAAAGGAGGGCTAATGAAATACAACATATCCCTTATACCCAGGTAAACCCACACCATCGTACCATCATGTTTTCCACTTTCAGCATGTTCGAATGATAAAGCATTGTGAAACCCTCCCTCACCTCCCAAATGTCAGACACTTAGGACTTTGGTCTCTTGTGTAATAGTTGGGTTGTTGGTGACATGAGATTGCTTTGGTGATGGAGATTGTGACCCTTCCCCTGCCCACAGGATTGTTGATTGCCGTTAGCGCATCTTGTGATCGTCTGCGTTGCCCATGTTGGAGCCAGGGCTGGGGTCCTGCTGTCGCCTTGGCTGTGACGCCATAAACACAAACAAACAAGCACAGACTAGAGTTAAAACAGATGTTAATTGTGAGCTACTTTGTAAAGAGAAACAAACATTTCAAAGCAATATGTACTGAATTATCTATCATGAGCCAGTTTGTTTCGCCCACGTACACAAGCAATATTGAGCAAATGCAGCAGAGGGCAGCAGAAGGCAGAAGCCAGTGTGGAATCTAAAAATTGAGCTGCTTTTTTTGGTTTGACTGGCATATGGTCATTAGTCTTCAAATCTCTGGCTTTAAAAATAAAAATATGACTGCTGCCCCATGTCACAGATACATATGTTTACATACATATAAATCTCTTCCAACACGTCTGGGTATAACCAGAGCAGACGGACAGGCAGATGACAAGAAGAGACAGCAGACAGAAAGGCAGACATTCTCATGATCGCCTAGCTGACATCCAGTGACCTCACCATGCACCTGACTAACTGTTATATCAGTTTCTAAGCCTGGAGCTGATCTAGACGGTCCTATTTAACAAGACTGCTGCAGTTTCCTTTGAGGCTATTGTGTTGGCATATAACGATGAATCAGCAGCAATTCAAACTTCCCATGCCTTTTCACTACGTTTTTCCATTGCCTTCTATTACTCACAACACTATGTGGTTTTACTTCAAAGCCACTTGGGCTCTCGAAATGGATACATACAAATTATAGACTTTCCACACTGGAAATAGAGACATTAAAGTTACAAGCCTTACGTGTATAAAAGCATGTTGGCCATAATATAGAGACATTGGAAAGGATGAAAAAGCTCTTAATTAGCCCTTGCACACATCTAACGTTTTCTGACACGGGAACTGGTGACAACTGATCAAAAATGCTAATAGGTTAGCTATCAGCACAGAAAACCACTAATCTGATAAGCAAGCTGAAAAAATTGCATGCAGTAGCCACATGAATGCAAAAGACAATAAATCCAATACTAAGCTTCTAAATGTGTGTGTGTGTGTGTGTTTGAATCTGTATATATTGTGTTTTTGTGTGTATGTGTGTGTGTGTGTGTGTGTGCATGGGGGCATAGCAATATAGATCATATGGAGCCAAGCAGGAGTTTTTGCCT
>JAUZSV010256200.1:0-12211 GCA_034780495.1 Parotocinclus cesarpintoi
GAGTTAGAAGCTTAGGGTTTAGATGTAGGGTTAGGGTTAGGGATTAGAGTTAGAAGCTTAGGGTTTAGATGTAGGGTAAGGGTTAGGGTTAGGGATTAGAGTTAGAAGCTTAGGGTTTAGGTGTAGGGTTAGGGGTTAGTGTTTAGGGTTAGGGGGTTATGGTTAAAGGGTTAGGGTTATTGGGTTGGGTTAGGCCTTAGGGTTATTGGTTAGGGTTACAGTTAGGGTTTAGGGTTAAGGGGTTAGGGTTTGGGTTAGGGTTATTGGTTAGGGTTTAGGGAAATGGTTTAGGCCTAAGGTGTAGAGTTAGGGTTTAGGGTTTGGGGTTAGGGTTCATGGGTTAGGGTTAGGAGTTGCCATTAGGTTTAAGGGTTATTGGTTAGGGTTAGAGGTTTAGGGTTAGAGTTTAGGATTAGAGGGGTTGGGGTTTGGGGTTAGCATTATTGGCCCTCAGTGCACACTTGGTTTCTGCATTTCCTCAGGATAGCGGTGCACAGATACACTATTGACCTTTCGTTACTGATGTATGGCAACCACAATAAGTTGTTGACTGGCCTGAGAGAAGAACACATGGTTTTGTTATATACTCAGACAGTTTAGTCTTTCTTCTACCTTGTAACCACATACCGCTACGTCTTCGAAATTCAAAACATTATCACATTGAGACCCCTCTGCCATTTCCATGATCTAAGTGTCTGAGTTTAAACCAGAAAAACTTTGTACTACCAAGTTTTCCTCTGAAAACCATACAATTTTTAGTATCTAAAATGCTGAAACAAATGGAACAAACCATGACAACAATCTGTGAAGTTCACAAAAATATGGGAAATTTCATTAAGGGGTATTACATTTGAAATATCCCCTATTTTTTATGAGCAGTATATACACATTAATAGAAGGAGGAAACAAGTCAGGGTAGTGTCAAAAGTCAAATCATTGTGCATGATCAATGGCTAAGGAAGTAGTTGGCCTAAGTCCGTTTACAGGCACAACACACTTTTTTGGCTCGAGGCAGGAAGTACTCACCCTGTTCCTGTCCTGCCCAGTTGCTGAAAGCCACCTAGCTACAAGGTTGTTTGGTAATGTTGTGGAAGGCATGCAGCAAAAAGGAAAAAACAACACAGGGATTTATACTGTAGTTATAAAGTTCTTCTTTGCTATTATTAATTTTCCACACTTTCATTTTTAAATTAGTCATTATTAACCATGCAATAAAAAGCTTTGCTTACATTTTCTTTGAAGCTTCACTAGAAACATGCTCTCCCCCTCCCTCTGGCACGAAGAGGCTTCCTATCAAAAGGAAGGATTTTGCACTGTTATGTGACATTCTAGTGACAGGCTTGGCCAAAAGATACAATAAACAAACCACAGTGAGGATGGATGGTCACCCGGAGTTAGTAATTTACAGCTCAGCCGCTTCCTGTGCACTCTCCGTCCACTGTGGGCCAGACTGCAGCCGGCATGTGTGGCACATCAGCAGGGGTATTCTGGAACCTGGCCCATTGTGCATATACACTTTAACCACAGCCAGGTCAGTCAACATTTTGTAGATCATCTAGGACAGCTGTTAGCATAGTACCTTAACGTAATGGATAGTTTGTTGCATGTTAGATCTTTGAAAACCCTTTTTCAACTCAAGTGTACTTTATAATCAGCAAACAACAAAGTACTGCAAACTGGAGCCTCAGTGATTCCATATATGGTTATCAGTGAATTTCTTGTGAATTGAATGTCATATGTGTCGTTCCTAATACTTATTTTCTCCTCCTCTTACCATACTACCCAGACAGATTTAATAAGTATGACTCTAGGCCAACTCCTTAGAACGGATCTGGCCCAGCATCCAAACGCACAACAATCCAGAAACCAACATGGATCAACTTTGGTTACTGAGCAATTCTAGTTCAGTCCAAATTTCATTCTGTAATCTGGAAATTGCCAGGATTTTTTTAAACCATGCTGGTTTTGGACTGTTTATGAAATCTTTTTGTCACTTATCTGGGTCACAGAATTATTCCCACTTATCCACATTATGGTCCATCTCAGATGGGCCACAGGGTTTCCAAAGAGGTCTACCAAAGGGGTTCGATGCCACTTCTAGAAATTATACAGTAAAGTTTGAAGTGACATTTGTAATTGTAACTCGGTAATGTATTGCTTTACAAAGCACTTTCCCATGTGATTATATCAAATCAAATCCCTTTCCCATGTGGTTATAGCAGCTATTGATGAACGACAGTTTTTAAATGCAGTTCTGTCTTTGGGATTGGGCATGACAGGTGTTCAGTTTATCCCTCCAGATTCCTTGAATTGACTAATTATATTATGCGGAACGTGACCCAGAATGTCACTCATGCAGCTTTACAGCTTCATGGACCTTTTGGTCGACCTGATGTACTGCATCAATAAAACAGGTAAAACCACAAATTCTTCTGCCCATATCACAGTTTTTCAGGCATCACCATTCCAGTTATGGAAACACTTTTTGTAGACAAGTTGTTTTGTGTGAAGGTGTTATACCCAAGGTGTGTTCCTGACACCCAATCCGAATATCTAGGGCATTCTTTCAATAACTGCTTGCAGCAATGTGTGCCCTGTTTGGAATTGATTCCACACCGTTAAGCATGAGACTTGACATTGTGCAATGATGTATAGACACAATTACTTCTTTGAATTCCATTTGAATTGGATATTGACCACTGTTTTTGAACAGTGGAACTTTCCTTGGCAGGTGTTCTTTTGCCATATCAAGTAGAAGCTTTCCCTTTTGCCATCCTTGAATTATTGTGAAAAACTTTTTATAAATTAACTTAGCAGCTCTTGAGCTTTCAGTCATATATCTAGCCTGCAAGGGCCTGTTGCCCTGTCCAGCCTGTGCCTCTGCCTGCGAATTCTGTGATAGACTCAAGATCCAAACCGCAACACTGACCAGGATAAGTGAGGGAAATAGGGTAGGTCAAAACGTAGAACTTCCAGCCAACATTTGTTCAAAGTGATTTTAAATTCAATTGCCACTGTAAAATGCCTGCCAATATAAGCAAATGGCTTCATTTCACCCTGAATTCCCATCAGTTTCTAACATGCAGAAGCCCATACTTCATTCCGATGTGCAACTGAAGCATTCAAGGCCCTCTGCACCATATCAACCCGTGCAATCACCCAAGTCAAGTTCACGCCCAGTAAACCTCACCAAAGTCACCCTCCCCAGCTGCTCAAGTCACATTCCAATAAACCAGCTTCAATGAGCTTTCTTACTGCCCTTCAAGGACCATAAATCTCTTTGAACAGGAGAGAATGAAGCTGGAGGTGTTGCGGATTGAGGACACCTGCAGCAGAGAAGAGTGTAGTCCACTGCCACATCAACCAGTCCCCAGTCTTATTTTAATAACGCGTCAGTTATGGCACACAGACGAAAAAGTCCACAGTATTTACAGATCATTTGAGACCATTAACCTGGTCCTTGGAGTGTAGCCTGAAAACGGGCTAAAAAAGTCAAGCTGATTGGGCCACACATCTGCAGACCTACTTGTCATAAGGTTGATTTATACGGGGTCCAAGAAGAGTAAGAATGCAGGCAAGGAAAGGAAGAGCTGACACTGTGCACCCCTCCTCCTCAGGTTTACACAAGATTTACGACTTGAGATGAATTATATCCAAATCATATCACTGCAAATTCTGCAGCACCTAGTGTCCACTGCTTTATGTTATATCTTTATCCCACAGGGTAGATCAAAAGAGTTAATAGTGAGTAGTGGCAAGGAACTACAAATACCCCCAGTAGTTCACAATCCATTGTTTTGTATTGAATTGTATTTTTTGTGTTGTATTTAGGATAACAGAGCTCAGTTGCCAAGTCTTGCAAGATGAGTTTTAGTTTTGAGTTTAGCTTTACCAACAACACATGGTTTCTCTCTTAAGTATTTAACTAACGCTCAGTGCTTTTTATCTAAGCTGTTTTCATGTTCTATAACTGCAATTGCTAGCACAAACCTAGTGACCCAGGTTTAAGCACCTTAGTGCCTTGTGGCTGGGTTGAGCATCAGGCAAAATTGGCCTAATCTGAGGGACAGGAGACCAGATGGTGCAACAGTATTTCCTATACAAGACTATGATAGACTGGCACTCGGTTTGTCTGCTTGCCTGAGGCGTGTATGGCTCTGAACTAGGCTTAGCGAACCTGATCAGGACCTATTGGATCAGGTGTGTGATGAGTAAGGAACATTTATAACTGCACAGAGAAGTGAGTATCCGGAGACTGACTTCCCAAGTTAGGAACCTCTGCTCTAAAGCTGATGGTACTGAACACAGTGCAGTCTCACTTATGTTGTACCTATGGGCAATGGTCATTTTATCAAGTACACCTACCAAATAGGTGACATTGTAGCCCATATGATTCCCTGCATTTATCGGTCCTATGTCCCTTAATTCAGTGGAAAAGAAAGATCAGGAGACCACCACAATCCAGATGTAATTTTGTATGGACATCCATTCTGAACATATTAATGTCATGGTAGTAAGCCGATAGCGAGAGTGCATCGGTGAACAGTATAGTATCAGATGGGATAGAGTGCACTTACATTGCAGGTGAACCTGACAAAATATCCATTAAGTCTATGTACTGGGTAGGCTTAACAAATAAAGTGAGTGTAGGTGTGCATGAAGAGTGTGCATATATCAAGCTAAGAGCTCTTCAGAGCCTATTACAGAAACTTGAACATGTCATCAGTTTATACGTGCATACTCAAAGGGTACATGCATGCTGGGAAATGTGTCTTCCCTAATTGGCTGGCAAGCATGTGCTGTCACCATATATAGTAATACTTACCACATGACAGATGGTATGAGAAAAGGGCCAACAACTAAAAGCGTGTTGAGAAACTGCAAATAAATGGCATAAGCTTGTCTCTTTTGGGCCCTTTTCAAATTATTAAAGACCCTGACAAATGAAGTCTTGAGCTTGTTAACAGTCTATAAGATAATAAACCCATTAGCACCTTAGCAGACTTAATGCTAATTGGTTTCCAGTCACGCAAAACAGTATTCACGTGTGCTCAAAATTCACCCTAATTCTTTTTGGTTAATATATGATGAATTCATGGCCGTTCTTGACGCAAGACTAAACAAGGTGAGAATTAAATTACAAAATGATATAACCTGTGGTAATTTGTGTAGTTCATCAAAAGGCAAACTCATCAGAAAGAGAAAGTGTGGTAATTAACAAGAGTTGGAAGGTGTTGTGTTACCTTCTTGAGGCAAGATTTTGATATATCAGTATATTAACGTTACCAATGAAATGGCAAGAAATCAGTGGTGATCACGAACGTGTCCTTCTAAACCATGTGCTGGAAAGTAAGAAAGAGCATAAGAAGGCTCGCTTGCCTGCACATGTCCAGGAATGACAATTTTACAACTATTTCTGTCCAAAAAAGGAAACATTCCCCAGGTTATCTTCCCCCTGCCTGTGGATAGACCTTGATCTGGTGTCTGTGTGTGACTGTATTTGTTGTGAAGTTGCATCCCACTTTCTCTAGGCAACTGTGGTGTTCATGAGCAGTTAGTCACACAAAAGCAGGGCGTTCTGATTGCTCAGCTAATTGGTACCGGCAACAGATTACAGAGCCGACCTAATAAAATGGAATGCCCTTCTTCTCCATGACATCACAACGCACTCGGCCAAATGAGGAACAAACTTCCCATACGGCCATTGTAAGATTCAGCCCAGAAACACACGGCCTGTCAGGTCTGCATTGAAATCACTAATGCTAAATGCAACACGATTACAACAAACACGCAGTAGTTTGATCTGCATTAACATGGAATATAACAAGACCTTTTCTACACCAATAAACAGAATGCACATTCTGTCACACAACATCGACTTGTTGACTAAACATTTGATTAAAGGAGTTTCCTTCCACACTCATTAGCTTTCTTTATCTTTTAATCTTCAATCCTATCTCCCAGCACAAAATGCACTCTGGTGGAAGCTAGACAGGTATTAAACCAGGCTAGAGGTGAGACTAGGGATTAATTATTGAACCTTGAAAGCAGTATCACCTCTAAAACCCCCAAGGCTATAGAAGTAATTCTTTGTGTTAGCCATGCTAAACAGAATTCACAGCTTTGTGCTTATCCCTGTCACCTTTTGGGGGGGTTGGGTGGTTAAAGTGCAAGCTGAAACAGGGTTTTTTTTTGCGCCCAGGGTTATGCGGTTGAATGCAGAAATTAACCTTGTTATGAGTGACGAGAGAGTTTATTTTGGATTAGTAACAGTTTGGTAGCATAGCGTGCCCAATGAGGACATTCAGTTCAACTCTGATGAGGCATTTAATAATCCACACTTTCTGGGTTGCCATGTCATTTTCAGTAACCGCTTATCCTGGTGAGGGTAACAACTGGTTGAGAGCTTATTCCAAGAAGGCTGGGTCCGAGGACTGCTCAGAGCACTCATGCCTAGAGGCAAATTAGAAATCTGGAGGTAAGAGGAAGCTGATCCACCAGCATGTGTTTTTGTAACCAGTAGCCAAAGGCAGGCTGGCTGATACATACATATAAACTAAACTCCCATACAATAGGTGTTATGGAATATGCATTTTTTTGTACATGAACGTACATGAAACAAATTAGTTTATTATTTAGCAGCTGTGAGATTCACAAAGAATATTTTCCTCGACTTGTCAGGTCAACAACTTGTCCATTTCCACATGACTCAAAATGGTAGATTCCTCACGCTCACCTGCTGCTTGTAAAATCAGTTTTCCCAATAGGAGTCAGGACATTCATACATTTGTGAGTGTACCTGGGACTGTAGGTTTGGAGTGTGTTGACAGCTCATTCTTGGTTTGTGGTTTTGGTAAGTCGAACATTAACCTGCACCTAGTTACTGTGGACGTGCCAATTTATTAACTGAGTATCATTAACAGGATTGATATTAGTTCTGTAATAGCAGGCTATTTTGCAGATTTAGATGTGTGCCACTGTTTGTTTTAGAAATACAGTTTAAAGAGATGTTTTTCCTCGACCCTGAGTGATTCCATTTTGGCCAAAAATGAATGAACAATGCCATTAATGAAAATAATTCATTTTAATTTGTTAATTTGTTTCAGGCATGCTTCACAAAACAATGTTCAGCTATTAAATGAAAATTATTTGCTGTCATATCTGTGATTTGTTTATTTGCAGAGAAAAAACTTGGATGAACTTTATAAAAGTGTGGTGATTCGATAATTTTTGCCAGGGGTAGTATTTAAAAGGGATTAAACAAAATCATTTCTAAATGGTACAGTCATAAATATTCGTGGGTGGTATGAGTAGTGCAGCTTATAGTGGATGCTGTTCTTCCTGTTATAGAAACAGAAACAGCACTTGCCACTTCCATTGTCTAGAACATTACTAGAATTCCCCCGCTTCCTAGTCCCTTCACCTAATCAAACAATAATCAAATATATCCATTTACTCAAAGTCAACTGCGATATTTAGTAACTAATGCAGTCAAAGTATTTCAGACACTTTTCCAGACAGTGTCACTCGAGTCATGGTTTTAATTCTTGTTCAAGAAGATACAACAGCTGCTTTTGAAATATGCAGTCAAAACATGACTGACTGACTGAAAGTGAATTGAGGATGCGAAGCTGTTGGAACAAAACATTTTTTATTTACCAGCCCATAATGAATGACCTTCTTTCTATGGATACATCGTCTTCTGAAATCCTATCTAAAAAGTTGTTGCGTTTGTGTAATACAGTATTACTAAAGCAGATTGCTGATAATGGAATGCATGCTCTCCGAGTTTTAATAGATATTCTTGATCTGTCACCCACACGGTACTCGAGTTATGCAAGTCGTACAAGTGCTTTGTGTGGGTTTTGAAATAAATCCTTCCACTGCAATGCGGCTGAACTCATGTTCGATCCTTCTTCTAACTTGGATTCACATTTATTTGAAAAGTTCTATCAGTATTTCATTTTCCTAATAACATACAGTATAATGCTATTATTCTACATTAGAAATGCTCAGACAAGATCTCACCCCCACCTGAGTCAGACATAAAACAGTCTCACCTAAAGCTCAACCCCTCCTGCATCTCAGCTCCAAATACAAAGGAAGATTTGTGGCACTGACATTGCTTACTGTAAGCACAGCGCTGTAGTCAAAAAATGATAAAAGCAAACAGATTTTAAAATTGCCATGCTGTTGCGACAGAGGGAAAGTACTCCGGGAAGAGAAAGAGGGAGAGAGTTTTTGACAAGAGTGTTAATCCAGCAAGTATTGAGATGTCAGGCTCTCAAATCATTGTGTCAAGAAGATGAGCATTTTGTTTAGCTTGGCACTCACAACACGACCATAATGGTGCAATGGTAATTATGGATTTCAGGCAGTGAGAGGTTAATTGATCTGGGATAAACAACCATTTTGGAGGAATGCCTTTCTTTGCCCAGACTTCTGTGAGAGACTTTGTCTGTCTGTGGCTAAACCCGTGAACACCTGTACATGCAGACTGATTCAGAAAATATGATAAATATTTATGGTTACATTTAGTTACTTGGCAGACGCTGTGTCCGAAGTGAGAACTAGGGCATTTTACAATTTATGATATTGTGGTTCTCGGTCTGGTTTCCATTCATATTCTCCATAGACAGCTTAAAAGTGAAGAGCTTAATGATAGTAGATAAATCATTACTACATGAGTATTTTAGAGCAAAACCAATTAGATCTTAAAGCTCCAAGACCATGCTTTGTATGTTCTACATATCCCTTGATGATTGTGGATGATGACTTCAATGAGATTTTTATAAAACATGTTTTAATGCTTAGCAATTATTGAATATAATTTAGTTTTGTGTATATTTGATTAAAGCTATTACGTTATTTTCATATTACGTATTCATTTATACTCAGTATGCAAGGCTGGTTTTGATATGTATGGCTTAGTTTTATTGTCAGATAAAGAGGAATTTTGTGTCAAAATAACTAAAATTACAGCCGTACAATTCTTACGGTCCTTAAAGGGTTAAAGGCCTTACTCAAGGACACAGCATTGGCAGCTTGGCAGATGTGGAATTTCTAGACCTTTTGGACCCTTGTTCAATTCCATAACTGCTAGGCCATCATGTCCTGTAGCCTTTGGGTATGGATGTGCTTAGCTACATTTTCAAGTTGCCCCAAATCCTAGTTTGTTAACATTGATGTGCTACTGACCACTAACTTAATACTTGCATGTTGATTCATTTGGCATTTGTGATCATGTCAAGGAGTTTATGTTGACATTATGTTATGCACCAAGTGAAGGCCCAAAACAACTGAAGATGGCAGCGACCAATACTTCCTGATAATTCCTGATGGACAAGGTGTCACTGCCTACCACTCTATCCAGTTCTTTTTATACCTCATTGGGGTGGTTTTGGGTACCATAGTGGTGCAGTGACTAGAAATGTCACCACAAAGCTCTAAGATCCCTGGTTCATTCCTGACACCATGTTGTTGCGTTTGCATGTCCTGCCTGTGTCCGTGTGGGTTTTCTCTGCATACTCTAGTGTCATTCCATGTTCCAAGGATGTGTGTTAGGTTAATTGTTTTATCCAAAATGCCCTAAGAAAATGAATGAAGGAGTGGTTGGTTTCATTCTCCATTTTGTTCTTCATTATTTGCTTTGAAACAGTGGTCCTAATACAAGGGGGGGCACCTGAGGTTGCAGGTGTTCATTTCACAAAAGCCAGTGCTACATGTGATTCTACTTGTCTAATCACATAGATTCCAGGGGATGAGGTGAACCTCAGCTGTAAAGGCCCCGGTTAGACTGCAGGTTTTAATTGCAACTAAGCAAGATCTACACCTGACATGAATAATCAGTTGTTTGAAGAGAGACCAGCTGAAGTGAAGTCAGGTGTAGCTCCAGCTTAATTTAAATTAAAACCTGCAGCCGCACCAGCACTTGGTGAATATGGGTCCCCCTACTAATGTGACATTAAATCCACTCATTGTTTGCATCAGGCTTAGCCCCTGCTCAGTTTTAATGAAATCCTGCAGCCACATTGAACCTCTGCATAAAAGACTTAACACCCTGTCCAAGTGTGTGACTCCACTGTAAAAGGGCAGTTCCATTCTGATTAGTTAATACACAAGCTAAAAGGAATTAAACTTGACGTAAGCAGCTATAACTATAGCCAACAGAGTGATTGAGTGATTGATACATTTGCCAAATGGTTTCTAATAATCTGCTGAGATGAAGTTATGAGATGATGAATGGCTGGTTGTGGAGATGCTGCATATTCTGGCAATGATGGTATAATCGTCCTGAAAGATTGAGAAATTGCCATTATGAGGCCTGCAAAGACAAGCTTATTGTTGATAGATAAATATGCCAAACCATATAGTAAACTGGTTGCATGTGCCATTTCTTTCCTAATACTTGGCTGTGCCGTTCCTCACCCCTCCAATGATTGTTTCTGTCTGTTTTAGTCCGCTCTTCCACTAACAGAGTGTGCAGTTCAGCAACAGTTTAGCCCATTTCACCCACTGCAATAAATAATCCCACATGACTGAGGAAAAGTGAGTTTGCTGGCCAGTCAAAAGTGTCCTAAATATTAGATGTCCTTTACCTAGTGTTAGATAATGCATATCAAATTAGAACACTATTTTCAGCCCAAGTTTGATTAAGATTAGGAAATTTAAGAACTGATGAAAAAAATTGACAAAGAGACCTGGATTTTAACTGAGTAATGAGATTACCCAGAGCATATTTACCCATAATATGTTTTCAATTGGCATTCTCAGTCTGTGCATGTACGCAAGCGTATCACACAAGCATAACACTCTTGCTAGGTTCCCATATTGTTATTGACTACCATTGAGATTAGTTTCCATAGACATGGTTGTTTTTTAAACTTGTGGCATCTGGCAACCCCAGAAAGTGCTTGTCAAACACTCTGTGATGACTAAAATGCAGCACTTGCTCGAGAAAATTAATTAAAAATAAAAATAAAATTAGATTATTTCATATTCAATTTGATGTTTTTGTCACATCTTTTTGAGTCGTTGGTTGCAAATGAGAAATCATATTTTTATCTGAGTCATGTAAACCCTAAACCCAGAGGTTTCCCAAGTGCACGTAAACTCCCTGATTGGATTACATACAAAATCAGATTTTTTGCAGTTCGGATCGTATTATGTAACCACACTGTAAACTGTATTGCGTAAACACACTCACTGTATCTGCTGATACTACTTTTAACTCTGAAAACACTTCCAACAACTTAGGATCTGGTTTTACCCAGAGGAAGTGGTCATTGACCATGACTTGTTTGGATTTATATAGCCACCTTCCTTAGTCTATACATCATGTACACAGCAGAGAACATAAAGAGACTTGGGAGTTGAGACAGGACTAACTTTGCGGAGTAAAAATAGAGTACAATCTCAATAAGCTATAATGCTGTGAGTAAAAATGGTTGTTTAACACATTTAGATTTCCCAATGCCAAATATGGTAACCCTGTTGCATGCACTATTTAACATTTAACAGGAACCTGGCAGGACCTAGATAAACATTATATGACACAGCAGTCAAAGCTTTTTGTTGAAGACATCCGCTGTCTCTGACCCAGTGGTCATCCAGGGGTCTATAACTCTCAAAGCATAACAACCCCAGGTCTGGACAGACACTGAAGGAGACAGTCTTGACTTGTTGGGCTAAATATGGATTATCAGAGCAGCAGCTATCATAGGACAGGGACAATTAGGCTGGAGATAAGCAGCACAGCAGCATGTTGAGATGGAGAGATAGCACAGTCCTCATTAATAGAGGCTTAGCGCAGCTGCAGCGATAATCCTTAGTAATCAGCACTTAAGTATTCCATCACACGCCAACTGAGCTGAGAATAATCAATGTATTAATGACTTTGATCAAATTGTAGTAGCACACTATTTCACACAGACATTTAATTTCTTAAAGCAGTTATTAAGTCATTCCACATCTGCCCTGTCAAAAAGATGTATGATATTACAGAAGGCTAAAATTTGAATACAATAATAGGGCATTTACATTCTTATGCAAAAGTTTGAGCAGTCATTAACTTTCATCCAGCTTGCATCATCATCAAAAAAAAATTCACATTTTCGAAAAATTATACTGTTAAGTAACTGTTGGGCATACATTTGAAAATATAATGCAGAAAATTGTTTACACAATGGTATAATGGCCATATATATATATA
>JAUZSV010256311.1:0-12210 GCA_034780495.1 Parotocinclus cesarpintoi
ACGTATAAATAAACCGACACATTTTATAATGTAGGCCGAAATTGAGCTTCCCCTCCTTGAAAGACCAGCATCCACCACTGTCTAGGCCGATTCTGATTTTCCTCCCTGTTTAGGAATGATAAGTTACATCATAGAGAAACATTTTTGTTTTCTTTTATTGTAAACTTTTTCTTTCACATGGTGAAAACAGGCTGTGACAGAACAACGAAATAATGAAACCATTTAAAACAGACAAAAATAACAAAGGCAAAGAGGTTAAAAGCTAAAGCCAGTGAAAGTGCAGGCACAAATCCCTGCTATGCAGTAAAGAAGTTGCTATAAAAAAAATTCTAATCAAGCCATCATGTGTTCAAAAAATCAGAAATCAGAATCAGCCTTAGCCTACTGCAATCGGTGCATCTCTGCTTAGCCCATGTGTCCATCTGATCAAGTACAACAGTAAGCTGTCCTTTAATGGCAGATCTTTTAATAATGGTGGCGAGTTATGACTGTAATAGCAAACGCTCTCAACAATTGTGGGTGAAACACGTTTTGAAATCTGTGCTCTAGATAATAAGTTTATTTTTGGATGCAATCCATCTGTTAAACTATGATTAATAGGAAGACACGGATCTCTTCTGTTGCTGTGTCCAGATCAATGTGTCCCCCTCCATGGTGCAGGAGCACTTACAACCTGTGTATTTGCACTCTTTATCAGGCACTCAATCAGAAACCCTGACACGTGCACTACGGTAAAACATTGATCGTTTGGACTAGTCATGATTCTGCTTTAGGGTCTTCCTATTTTAAAATCTTTTACGCCCCTGCTTCTGCTAACACAATATTCAATTGTTTCACGGTCAATCTTTGTGCAGATGAAATCTATGGAAAGCTTTAGTGCCAGCTAGAGACAGGCAATACACATAAACATCATCGAAACCATGTAAGCCCATGTGTATTGTCCATAATTACCATAATGCACAGTTAACCGTTCTCTTTATTCGCCCCGTATGAATTCAATTCTGTCTCCAGTCCGTGTTCAGAGGCTCTGTCCTCAATCATTTATTTAGCACAGACTACATTAAGTCAGTATGTATAATTCAAATGATAAAACACAAACCAAGCATAAAACAAGCAGTGGATTCATTAGTTTAAGCTTTCGATTAAAGCTTTGTCTTTATTTCCTGCTGCTTTTAATCAAATCGCACTTAGAGAACTTTAAACAATGCTATAGAAATAATCAGAAGCTTATAGGTTTTTATCTCTCTCTATCCCCGTGCTGGAACTGCAGATAATCAGGATCGTGCATGTTATTTCCACGTATATACGGGCTTTCCCCCCCTCACAGCTGGTCGAGAATTAAAAGCTTTAAGACGTCAAGAGACCTTAAGACCTTCGACTTGACCTCATGTTATAATTTACATGACAAGGAAGTCCAGAGGCTCAGAGCAACGGGGATTGCTATTCCCTCGCAAAGTGAAAACAGACAGACAGACAACGGAGGGCTGCGAATGGACACGAATACAAGAGATAAGATAACCATTACCTCACCAGGGGTGAGATACAATCCAGAGTGGCTCAGCTAGTAGAGCTTAGACATTTTTTTGTAAGAAAGGCCTTAAATATCTCTTAAACTTTCTTAAATGCAGACATAACAAACCCTAAAATGTTCCCTTTAATATCAACTCTCCCTTAAGTAATGCCTTAATAACCAGTAACCAGTCTTGCTCCATCAAGCTCCTTACAGGAAATTATCCTAGATTTATTTACAGGATGTTTAATAACCCACTCGTACCCAGATTCGTTTTTAGGGTTACACTAAAGGTCGTTAACTATAAGTGTGTAAGTAAGGCTGTGCTCCCAACCGGCACAAACACAGACCAAAAAAGGGCTTCCTTTTGTATTTTGGCTAATTTTTTCTCTTCAACACACCTAAACATTTATCTAAAAAATATATATATATTTGTATTAAGACTCGATCTAAGTAACTAAATAAACAGATTTATTTTCCAGTGAGTATGCTATTAAGCTATTTTAATTTGAGCTAACGTGAAAATTGTACTTCGACAAACTCAGAGCACTTCAAGACAAACAAAATCTGACGCACCCCTCTGATGTTTGGACTCCAGGTTGGGAGTTTTTGAAAACGTAAAGATTTCAATATGTTTTCGAATAAGACAAAAATATAAATAAGAATAATAAATAAGAAATAATGAACGAATAAGAAAAAAATGAAAACAGAAAGGATATGAACAGAAAAAGCAGTTTCTACAACATATTAAACTTTTTACATTTCATAAATAAACGTTTCATAAATTAAATTATAAAGGAACATTACCCAGTAGCTTTTGTAGTAGCCTGTCTTAGATAGAAAATTTCCCCTTTCTCTGAGTTTCAAGAATCTCTTGAGTCATGGGCCTAGCACCTGACCAGGGGTGCCCCCACATAATACTTCAAATAATAACCTTTTTCCAAAATAGCAGATATTATGGGGTACCCTTCAACCTTAAGCATTAGTGGATGGATCAGAATTGGCACAAGTTTCTGGATGTGTTTCTTTGCTTCACCTTAGGCTCCTTGGTAGAGTGAGTGCCCCCATATTACAGAGCACCTACATAGGACATATGAATCTCTAGAAAAATTCATTCACAGAATTCTATAAATTAGCTTTATACTGGTGTTCCAGCCTCTCCTTTATTCAAGTCTTTTTAGAGAAGGGCCGCAGGGCTTAGGGTGCCATTTGGGATTTCTTAAGTTCAATCTAAGCTTTGTGTTTCCTTCCACATCCCTGTGAAAACACACGATCACCTTCGAGTAGGTCAGTGCAGTATTGAATTGTATCATCTCATAAACTCACATCAAGTCGATAACGACCCTGCAAATACTTTCTGTTAACCTTGCAGAAATTAAATTCCCATTCCTATCGCCCGTCCCCAATCCTTGCGGCTCCAGAGCCGTTATTCCAGAAGACGTCTCCGATTTCCGGCCCATCTGCCGTCTGCAAAAGGTCTGGTCTGATATTATCATGGCTTTCCACTTCATTTGCTTGTAAGTCGGCGAGAGCCAGTGCAGTCAGAGATAAATCACGGATCGTGGCTAAGCCTATAGGGGCTTATCTGCACAGCACACAGCGCACGCCGGATAGATTCTGATGTGCAAAGTTAATATAGGCGTTAAATCGGAGACACATGCCGCTTATCGCCACATTACTCTGCTGTCTTATGGAGAAAGGCTGGAACTGAAGGGCCTCTAAAGAACGTGCTAAAATGTTATTAACCTACTTTAATTATCTTTTGGCTTATTTTAAAGAGAGAACAATATTCAGCACGTTATCTCAGCGGTCTTTCAAAATTCTCTCGCCGTCGGCTTTCATTGACACAGGCAGAAAGGCTGGCTAAATATTTCTGTCAAGGGAAAAATGTCCACTTTAACATCGAAAGGAAAATAGGTCACACATCCTCCGAATTCAAACTTCGGTGTCTGTTAGGCCTGGAAGAAAATATGCGGCTTAAAATGATTTTTTTATACAGACACACACAACTGTTGGAATACATACTGTATGGAGGATTTGTGCCGTCACCCTACAGCTCCACTGGTCTTCACTTGGGTGGAGGTTGCATGTTCTCTGCAGGTTTCCTCCAGGTATTCCGGTTCCAAGCCAGATTCATGAGAGACATGAGGTTAAATGGTCTCTCTTAATTTTCTCAGTGTGTGTCTGTGTGCGTGTGTGTGTTTGTAAAATTGATCCAATCATGCATGCATTTTCAATGGGAGACAGGTCTGGACTGCAGGCAGGTCCTTGGCAGGTCAGGTCCAAATCAGGTCTTAGACAGACGTCCAGATAGCGAACCTGGTTTGCACATCTACAGACGTGCAAGAGTGGTTCTGGACTGACCGATGTAATACGGACATGATTTAAACGTCCTTTTGACGTCGTGTTTGCTGGGTAGCCACAGATTCAGACATGACATCGATAAATGAATAAATAAATATACTGCTCACAAAAATCTATTTGTAAGTGAAAAATCCCATAATGAAATATCCCCTATTTCTTGTGAGCAGTGTCTGTTTGTTAACCTGCACAGTTTGCATGGACTTATTTTTTATTTCAAAATCCAACAAAACGTTATACACAATAGGCTTTTTTCACGTTACTCTGGAAAGAACTAGCCCCCGAGAACTACATTTGGTTTGTGTTCACACCGGCAGTGGGAACACTGTGTGATCCTGAAGTGATAGAAGACTCAAAAACATGTTGCAATGAGGCTCACTAGAGCCTGGAATTTACTTTCAATCCAATTTAGTCCAAATATCTGTTGTATAAACAGTTACCAGTGAAGAAGTATGTTTAAAATTGGTTCCCCTCGACATAGGCACTAATATCATGTATGTACATCACTCAAGGTCCCTATGCACTGAGAAAAGTACCTACCCTGAAGCAGGGCCACAAAAGTCCCTATGCACAATAGTCTAAGAACCACAATTGCTGCAATTTCCTGCAATGTGAACATCAAGAAAGGGACCACTTTTTCCAACAGTCCTAAAAACTATTAAAAAAAAAGTGCTCTTGGAGCAAGCACAGAGGGACCATGAACACGAGTGTGTGACTGTTAGATTTTTAAATATTTAATAATAGCTTTTTAAGATACTTTATTTACTTTATTTATATTGCCCTGCTTTTTTGCACTAGGAATCTTTATAATACTTTATTATTATATGTGCTGTATTGTAATCAATTAATCAATCAATTAATAGTGTTTAATGAGAAACAGCACTGCATTGGCCTACGAGTAAACGACAAAGTGAGCTTCAACTTAATGCAGTTATTACTTTTTAATTTACTGGCATTGATTTTGGCAATATATATCCTGGATTTAAAGTATTCCAATGTTGTTTGAACCCGTCTCTCTCAACCTACCTGAATTGACAACGTGTCTTTCACAATGCAACCTGTGACAGCGTTTAGGACTTTTTTTGATATCTCACATATCCAGTGTTTGTTCCTCCAGTGCATGTGTTTGGCTTTCTGTTGGGAATTTCTTACAGCTTTCCTCCCTCTTCTTAAAAATATGCCAGGCAGATTGGCTGTTGCAAGTTACCCCTAAATGTGAGAGTCCACTGTGACGCTTGTTTAAATTCTTACCATTAATCATCATAGTTTTCCTTCATGCATCATAACCATATGCTAAAGACAATGGAGTTTATTAAGAAAAGTTCTTTTACAGCAAAGAGGAACGTTAATGCAAAACGGACAGGGAATAAAATGAACACCATAATGCATCCATCTGTGTTCCTCTAGTATTCAAGTTCCCCTCAGGGTGGCCAGAGGGCATGGGCCTGTTTCGTCACTCCCTCAGTTTTGTAGCAGCGTTCTTGTTCCATCACAGTCTTACTTTATTCTGAGTTCTGTCTCAGCCCTTGTCTTCATTATCTGTCTGTCTGAGTTTGTCTCGCTAGGGGTTTTTACTTCGATCGCGTCTGAAGTTCCAAGGGTTGGCATATGGCATGGCATGTTGACTTTAGTGATTAAAAAACAGCTCCTTTGTTGGGTGCTGTTCTGTAATAGAGGACAGACACCATGATTAGCGCCCTTAATGCCCACAGTGCTGCTGACAGCTGAGTACAGAATGGATCAATATTGTAAAACATAACGCTTCTCACATACAGGGTGTGTTCTGGTGGAAAGAGGCTTTACACACACACACACATACACACACACACACACACACACACACACACACACAGGTCTTCATTATGAACAGTACTGTAGATCCTCTGGGACATTGGTATCCTCCTGACTTTGACCGACTCCATTGTCAGTCACACTAAGAGGCACCCTAATGAATATGAAATTAAATGTTAAATATTAAATGCCAGATAAAGTCTGATCTTGTGGTGGTGGTGTTTATCGACAGCATGAACTGAACAGATTTTGGAACAGTCACTTCCACATTACAAGCTTCTTACGAGCAAGTCCTTGAATTTGCAACTCTAGGAATTCAAAACTCCCTTTATGTACTTTATGTCCTTCATATCGTATTTACACCATGAGCAGGAATTTCAGAAAAAGCAGGCAACTTCAAAATGGTTTGTCTATGCTGGTTTGCTTCATTATGATCGGTTGCCAAGTTGAAACAGAAATCACACAGTCATGTGTATACAAATCCCTTTCAAAACAACAAAAAATCAGGTCATTTTGAGTCATCAGTTTCAAGAAAAGTATCAAGTCAAGTCGAGTCTGTCAAGCAAGTCTCAAGTCCTTGAATTCTGGGAATCCGCAACTGATGTTAATTTTTACTGATGTAAAAATGTTAATTGTTTTTAAATATTGAATGACTCATAATTTAATTGCGTTTTTGTTTTCTTTCTCCAGCCTGGATTCTTCTGATCGTCATAGAAGAGGGTTTTGCACTGGCTCAAAAGATAAGAGGTAGGATTCCCAGCATCGCTATTTTTAAAATTTGTACAGTTACATTTATAGTTTTAATTGTCATTTTATTTAATAAAAACTCATTTTATTAGGTACATCCTGCTAGCATGGTTTAGTTCTCCATGGCATAGATTCAGCAAGGATTTGGAAACGTCAGCTTTGTCGGCAGCACATCCAGGATAGGAATCTCCCATATGTTTATTCTCTATTGGACTAAGATCTGGTGATTGTGGATCAGTTTGAGTTAAAGTGAACACATTATCATGTTCATACACCAGTTTGAGATGATTTGAGTTTTGTTTGATGGAGAGTCATCCTGCTGGAAGTAGAAATCAGAAGATGGTACACGGTGCTCATAAAGGGGTGCACATGGTCAGGAACAATACTCAGCTATGCTGTGGGGTTTAAACAATGCTAATTCTGTATTAAGATGCCCAAAGTGTGCCAAGAAAATATAACACCATTACACCAACAGCCTGAACCTTTGATCCAAGACAGGATGGATCCAGGCTTTCATTTTAATTTGTTTATGCCAAATTCTGACCCGGCCAACCAACAGAAATCAAGACTCATCAGACCAGGACGTTTTTTCCAAACTTCTATCATCCAGTTTTGGTGATCCTGTCTTGATTCAGCAGCTTGTTTTGATCATGTTTAAATTCCTAAATGTACAGTTGCTGCTGTGTGATTGTCGTGAAAAGATTTGCTAACAAGCAATTGTACCCAAATAAGTGGCCAGTGTGCATATCTATATAATATCTATATTTCTTTATACGATATCTCTGAACCAGATGTGCTCAAAAAATGTTCTAACATCATAACGCGAATAAATAGCAGTTTACATTTCAGTCTGTGTGTCATTTCAGTCTGAGACTTAAAAAAAACACTTGTCCTCGAACCCTCAACCTTGAGATCAGAGGCGCTGGATCTAAACTCAGAGGCAAAAAACCAGTTTGCATTCTTTCATTTGACAGACACTTCTATGCAAAATGACTTACAGACACGATATGTGTGTTTCATACAAAAGTCACGCTGGCAGTAATGGGACTTGAACCCTCAACCTGTCAAGCAATAACCTAAAACCTCAGTTGAAAACCATAAATATTAAGCAAATTGTGCTCTGTGCACACCAGGTGATCAATTCTTGCTATTGTTGCTCTGTGTGTAAAAGCAATCAGCTACATTAAATAAATGTTCATTTCGGCACCAGCCAGCACCCTCGTCTCCAATCCACAGATCGGACCATACCTCAGAAAAGGCATACTCTCATCTGCTGCCATTCTAACATTCACCACTTTCCTTCCGTTCTGCTGATTGCCAGGCTGTGCATTTAAACCCCGCTGCATAGAATCACACTACGAAGTCTCAAGGTTAGCCTGTGATTCACAGTACACTCGCTTGTTATCCACAGGCTGATATTTGGAACTGAAATCTCTTTACTCTTACTTCTTCCTCGCCCATTCTGTACCTCTGTCTGCTTGACCAAACCCTGGACTGTTTCCAACGCTGGTTTTTATCTTGTAAAATAAGCTCTCTGTTTCCCTCTATTATTTAGACTAAATTGAAACATAACGGACATGAATTAGAAGACGTCCATACTTCCAGACTCTTCACAGTCCATTGTTTTCTTCCACAAGCACACGTATTCGAACCCTACTAAATTTGCCCAGCATAGTAACAGAAAATTCAGTCTTTGAATTTCTATTTGTACTGGATTCATTGGAATTTTACAGAACATTACAGAAATTGATCTCTTTAACGATAAGGTCATCACAACACCCAGCAACCTTTTAAATGCAGCACTAGTGTAGATGTCCGTTTCATTAGCTGCTAGAATATTTTATCCAAACTACAAGAACCAAAACGTCTTCTGTGGTCAACTCGTCTATGAATTAATACCTGCGTATTTTTAGCCTTGGCTATGTGCACAAGTCCTGTAAATTCGTGAACATCGGACCTATCAAGACCAATTTCAAATCACAGTTTCATCACCAAAATTTGGATGTAGGCCTGATTATAGTACTGAAACAGCATTAAGACGGATATTTTATGATTTTTTTTTCTTGTTCTGGATTTAAGTGCAGGATTTGACTCTATAGATCAGAATGTTTGTTAAATAGGTTAGGAAATAGCACGGCTCTTAACGTTTGTAACTGTTTATCAGTCCTGCACAGCAGCTTGTAGGAGTTTTGATCCGGTTCCTCTCTATAGAAGAGCTTCAGCTTTGAAATGTTGGTTTGTTTTTCTACAATATTTTTGGTAGATATTGGGATGTCAGAACTTTGACTTGGCCACTTGTATCTCCTTGCTTAAAGGCAGGTGTTTTCATTCAGAATTCATTGTTCCATCAGTAATGGTGAGCCATCCTGGGCAGATGCAGCAAAACATTGCCGAACTACCACTACACTACCACCACCATGTTTCATAGATGGGATAAGGTTTTTTCTTTTCTTCACACATATTTCATTTAAATCAATACTATTTTGGTATCATCTGTCCATAATACTTTTTTTTTCCAAAGATTTTTGGCTCGTCAACATGAACGACAAGCATCATTAGGGTTTTTTTAATAGCAGTGGCCTTTTTCTCGAAACTCTGCCCTGCACACTTGTTACTCAGTGTTTTCTTGATGGTGGACTTACGAACATTAACAATAGCTAGTGTGAGAGAGACTTTTAGTTGCTTAGAATTTACACTGTGTTTAGACTATTACTCTACTTGCTTATGGGATTTTTGTTGGTTTACCACTTCTGGGGTGGTGTAATTAGATTTTTTTATTTATTTAGAGATTTATTTCAGTCTAATTAGAATCAGTAACTCTTTTTCCTTTGTTCGTACCCTGAGACACTTCCACAAACGTGTGTTGTGAAGATCAGATTCCGATATTTCTTTGTTCTTGAAATACAGCAGTTTATCCACTAACATGTGATTGAACATCCCAGTGAAGAAATGCACACACTTTTACAGTACACACACTTTTACACTTTTAAGCACCACATACATTGTATTTATTATATTGTTTGGTTGGTTAATTTAATAGGAATTAATTGTGAATATTCTTGCATTTTGATTCAAATCCAAATGTATCCTCCTATCACAGGGATGCAGAATGAAGGTGGACCTCCAGCCAAGAATGATCAATGTGGCATTTGGACCAAGACTATCAGCGGAGGACAATTCATGTCCCCCAACTACCCCAACACCTACCCGCCTAATAAGGAGTGTGTGTACGTCCTCGAGGGTAGGTCCAATAAAACGCACATCTGACAGCGAGATCCGTATCCACCAGCTCGAATGTTCTGTTCCCACTCCAGCACTGAACAGACGGGAGTTATTAATTAACCCAGAGTGATTAATGTGATTAAGGCTGACCTCCAAAACGCTAATGATATAATTAATAAAGTGAAGCAGAGGAAGCACCTCAGCAGCATCCTCACCCATCAGCTCTAACCTCAGATTTCTGGGGCAAATGCTTTATCATGCTTTGTACCGATTTTGGGTGGTTGTTAAATCTCAACGCTGCGTCACCAAATACTGATTAGGGATACAGGGTTGCTGATGAAAGAGCGCCCCCTGTTGAACGGTGCACAATTGAGATCGGTATACGGCCATAGAAATATCTTTTAAATCTTTTTAAAAATCTCTAAATAAAAAAACAGGACGGTTTCTGTACCACATGTTGTAAAAACAGCTTGACAATCAGTCATAAAGGCATTTAGTGATACAAGTGGGTGTTAACCTGCAGTGGATGAGAAATGAAGAACAAATGAACACTAAAACATTTAAAATAATTGCACTAAATATATAACCATGAGATATCATCACCTTATCTGGAGTAATGTTCTTTTCAATATTTTAAATATTGGTTATTATAGAAAGAACAGAAAGATACTTCGATGCTCAGGAATTATGGGAAATGTAGTGCCTGTATTGAATTTCCATGGCGTGTTTTGTAATCATAATAAAAGTATAAAATGTACTTTTTATAGCCACAATTTTAGTGGGGTATGGCAACGCCTTGCTAGGACACGAGCCCCAAATTTTTGCAGGTTTAATTAAACAATCAACCAATCAATGTGGTTTGGAGATGTTCCAAAAACACTAAACACTAAATTATCTGGAAATGTGGCACACTGTTTTTCCTCGTCCTGATTAGGATTGCATGGCAGGGAGGGTTTGGAGCCTTTTACAGAAAAAAGAGAGTGCGGGCATAAGCGTGTCCTGGGTGGGAAGCCAGTTTATCCTGGGGATGTCAGGGAACATTGTTGCAGTGCGGGGGATGATCCCACAATCAGAAGCCAGAAGACACCCACAGCATCAAGCACCACAGTCTGGAGTGATTTTAGGTTTGACTTACGGAGTCCAGCACTAAGTAGGTGTAGAAAATTAATTAATGCATTTAAGCGACACCAATTCACAAATTACTAATTAAATAATGTGAGTCACTTTAGGATATCGATTCCTCAGGGGTAGGTCCATGGGCTGGAACATGTACTGGAACATCATCTCATAGGGAAAAGAGAAAATGTAGCTACTTATTGATTATGAGAACAGAGTCTATTAATAACCACTGATTCCATGTGCAGCATGAAACTCCGACAGCACTAACTATAGCAAAGAGGAGAACCAGAAGGTAACAAAGCCAAGAGGGATCATGTGAGACATGGCAACCCACCTCCCCAGCAATCAGCTAATTTGAGTGATTGCATTAAGAAGACAGAAGACAGAGATTGGAAAGGGCATTTTGAGGCTCATTTACATGGCTTGCCATTGTCTGACCTTACATAACCTTATATAATGAGCCCTGCAGGACCAAAGTGTGTGCCCAGAATGACGTGTGTCCTTTCTGAAATACATTTCCATATTTTTTAGCACGTGAAATCCAAGAGTGCACATATAGCATCATCTTGCACGAGTAACGCTGTACGTGTGTATGTCTGTGTGTCTGGCCACACTTTCATCAGAAACAAATAAAGGAATAAATCTTCTTTTTACTCTGTCCCCTCCAGCTTTGCCTCGCCAGAGAATCCAGCTGGTCTTTGACAAAAACTACTACATCGAGCCCTCGTTTGAGTGCCGCTTCGATCATTTGGAGATAAGAGACGGACCCTTTGGCTTCTCCCAGCTTATAGATCGTTACTGTGGACCTAAGAGTCCCGGGGTGGTAACCTCCACCGGCCGATTCATGTGGATCAAATTCACCAGCGATGAGGAACTTGAGGGCCTTGGATTCCGCATCCAGTATACCTACATAGCAGGTAAATCATGCACTCTTGATAGACATGTGTACCGCTCACAATTAACACTATTACATATATTCTACTGGGAGAGTCAAACATCACAGGACACGTGTTATGCTCCGGACCAAAATGGACCAAAACCATTGCTGAGGTTTCTTGGATGGTAGCGGTTCCTCAGACGATTGCTATGTTTCTTGTCGTCTATACAGTCCTTGGTTCTGACCATTGTGTTAATAACTTTTGAACCATAAGAGATATTAGAAATCTGATTGCCCAAATCGATTCCTAATACAATTTTGATCACTAATATCCTACATGACAACCTTCCAATCCGTTCCAATCCGTCCTTGAAATAACTTGCCATTGATCTAATATGGCGGCTTCCAAGGTGGCAGCAATGTTCTGGACATATCCTAAAAGACAGGCCCTCTCACCCATTACTTACTGGGGTATTTATGTTACGATCAGTGGTGGTGTTTTTGGTCGGACCCAGAATGCGGGATAAATATATCCCCACGTCGTATAATAAGAATGGGGAAATAATGATAACAAAACCAAAAC
>JAUZSV010256420.1:0-12210 GCA_034780495.1 Parotocinclus cesarpintoi
ACACACACACACACACACACACACACACACACACACACACACACACACACACACACACACACACACACACACTGTTTTTCTTTCTATGAATGAGAGAGTAACAAAATCTGCGCTCGTGACTCCAGTTTTACGTCAGGCTGTTTGAAGTCACGAAGCAGCGCGAGGCGTCTTGGCCCGGGCCACGCCCTCCTCGCGCACCGCCTCTTTATAACGGAGTGAAGTGAGCGCGAGACAAACGCAAATCTGAAACAGCAGCGCTCAGAACCGGACAGAACCGAACAGCTCGCGAGGAATCACAGGTACCGCGTGCACACTGAAATTAAGCCTGGCAAAACGAACCGGATTAAAACTTTAGGATTAATTTATTTTTATTGATTTTTCAGTATTATTGATCAGTTTCATCAATGTTATATTATTAGAATAAAGGTTTGGGTAAAACTTTAAATATTGTTTTTAAAAAATGTAATGTTTATTCATTTATTTATTTATTTATTTGCTCCTGACCTGAAGTAAACTCTTAGTAAGTTAAGTATAAGTACATTAAAATACATTTATTATTAATTCATATATTTATTATTTTATTTAGCTATATATTTATCCTGTTGGTTCTTAATTTATTTAATTATTTACACTCTATATTTTTAAATTTACTTTAGTTACTCCTAATTTTAAAAAATGGTCTCTATCAGAAAAAAATATTAATATTTGAAAAACTAAATAAAGTTTAATTATTAAAATATATACAAATAATAAAATTATAAAATACTTTTTAAAGTGTAATAAAGGGAATGAATAAATAAATGATTTTATTCTTTATAACTTTATTTATTTGTCATATTTTTGTATTTGGTTAATTTATTTTGTTTGCATATTGAATAGATTTTCATAATCTGTGAAATTGCAAATATCGGTGATTATTTATAGAATGGCTAATAAAGCTTTAATTAATTATGAATTTGTTTATCTCAATATTTAATTCTCAGGGGGTTTTGCCTCTTAATGACGGTGTTTAATCTGTGCTGTGCTTCCTCAGATGGAGATGTACCAGGCTGGATTTTACACAGAAGACTTCAGGACGCAGGAGGTTCCTGCTGGATTCGATTTCAGCTCATACGGTAAATAATTTTTTTATTATTGATTATTGATTGGTATTAATTGTAACCCTGTGAATGCAGCAGCAGCTCGGTTCCTAAATAACATAGAGTGTATTGATCATCCCTTTATTTTGACTAAACTTCTTTAATAGTAGTGCAGCTGTAGGTCTGATTAAACCTGCTGCTCATCTTCCTCCTCTTCATCACTTGGCTGCTCTCTGCTCTGATTTTTTTCACTTCGCTCTTTCCTGAGTGCGTGCAAAACATTTCCTATGTCCTTCAGCTCAAAGCCCCAGCCTCAGCATGCCTGTCAAAAACATGCCCAAAATGGGCCCTGTCATCGCACTAATTCATGACCAGTCAGGAAAGGGGGCTTTTTAGGACACAGGGAGGACTGGGGTGCAGAAAAGAGGGGTGGCAGGTTAAAGATCCAGACCTTTTTTTCTGTCCCTTGTCCCTCCTTGTTTTTCCTAATCCTTTCCTCCAGACTTCCTTCTCGAACAGATTTAGCGCCCCCTCTCCTCCCCTTTTCATCGTCCCTCAGTACAGCCTCGGTCTGCTTCCTCTCTTAGACCGGGTCTCGCTCCGCAGGGTGGGGTCGCTCTCCATACGGAGGAATGAATAGAGCTCCGTTTATTTCTACTCTTGACTCTCATTCTGATTAAGTTTCCTTGGTGGCCATGGCTCGACTCATTCATTCTCACATTTCTAACAATGTACCCACAGACTACAATGGTGAAGACCTGTCCTTTTTGTTAGACAGCAAAGGACCGACCCAAGTGCAGTACCAGGACACGTACGGAGAACCGCACAAGGACCACATGATCGCCTCCAAAGGTGAGCTCCAACCACCCCAGCTTCACTTTCTCTATAGATCTAACAGTCCTGTCTAAAGATCAGCCATTACAACTCTGCACTATTGACCAGGCAAAATCTCAAAGTTACACCTGTTAGTACTGCTAATAAGTATAGGTTAAAATCATCATGCCACCGTTGTCGCTGTTAGTGTCATGATCACTTGCCCTGATCATGCTGTATGGTGCTCTGGCAAGCTTGGGTTTTAGCACAGGGTTAGGTTTACCTTTATAAGGTCATGTCAACATAATAAAATTTCCTTCCCCTTCTAGTTCACACCGTCGATTCTGGTTTGTTTAATCTGGACACCTTCCCGGAGTTCAACAGCTGGACGTCGTACACAAACGGTAAGGTTTAACAGACTCAGTCGAGTGTGTGTTTAACCCTCATGATGAGCCCATTTATCTTTAAATAAATAATAACCTGCATTTCCATCCTCAGTTCCAGACAGCATGCTGATGGACAGGCAGCAGAGCGGCTTTCAGGATTCTTCCTCTCAGACCTATCAGAGTCTGTTCCCGTCGTGTCCGGCAGCCCAGAGCACCTCGTTCGGGTCAGCCGTGGACACCGGCGTCCTTTACCAACCCGCCAAAGAGCTCGGGCACAGAGGGGCGTCTGCTTTAGACCATGCAGGTACACATTGCTTACTGATCCTAATACATACATAGGTACAACAGCATTGTTTTATTCCCTAACCCTTTTAGCTTTGTTTTGCAGGTGATCCTGAAAGGACGTACGGTTTATATGAGACAGAAGCTCAGAGCAAAGCGTTACCGTACTGGACGGATTACACCTCGTCCAGTTACTGCAGCCCTCTGCTCAGTCATTCTCCATCCTCTTCGTCTCCGGCCTCTCGCTCCTCAGAAACCTTCTCCCCTCGGGTGGTCAAGAGGCGCACCGTGACGTCTCAGAGGACAGAAAGAGAGGGCGAGGTGTCACCCGGGATGTCTGCTTATCCAGGTACGATCCAGCTCACGGTGTGTCCAATGACCAGTGTATCTGCCCAGCTGTTAAGAACGAATATCGAGTGTTGAATATGGTTTGTTCTGTTTATAGGTTCGGGACCCATTCAGCTGTGGCAGTTCCTGTTGGAGCTTCTCTTAGATTCTGCCTGTAACACCTTCATCACCTGGACCGGAGATGGCTGGGAATTCAAAATGTCCGATCCAGCAGAGGTAAGAAAACAAGCAATGCTCAGAATTTAATAACTAAGCACATCATACACAAAAAAAAAATATATGACATCACCGAGGGTCGTACGTAGCTCCTGAACGTCTTGTGATGTTCACAGGTGGCAAAACGATGGGGCCAGTGCAAGAACAAACCCAAAATGAACTACGAGAAGCTGAGTCGAGGCCTGCGCTACTACTACCACAAGAACATCATCCACAAAACGGCTGGCAAACGCTACGTCTACCGCTTCGTCTGCGACGTCCAGAGCATGCTCGGGAAAACCCCACAGGAGGTTCTGACCAGCATGAACGTCTCACCAACCGGCACAACATCGCCAAGGACGAGCAAATCCGAAGATACAGCCGACGTCTGGCAACGTTCATGAGCTCTTCACATTTGGGAAGGGGGATTCAGGACTTACAGTGAGCACTTGCAGCACAAGTGTGTATCAGGGAGCAGGAGCGAGCCGAGGGAATGTTTTTAAAATTCGTTTTTGTGTAAGGGCATTAAATAACGCCCTACACAAAGCGATGTGGGATCTGGACCGCAGTCCGGGAACATGACTCATACAGGTCGAGGATCATCAAGGGAACTCAAACAAGGGGAAGAGGATGAGAGAGGATAAATAAGAGATTTGGATCTTGGCCTCTTCTGAAGACTTCTTTCTGACTTCTTTTGAAGTCACGTCTTTTGGATTCTCTGCTTTTGAAATCGTAACGAACATCTCATAACGACTGTCCAGAAAAAAACCTTTGAGAGCTCTTTTTGTTTCTGGTGACAAAACGGTTATCAGTGCATTGTGTTATTATACAGTTTTGTATCTACCTCTACACACCGAAATAACAAATAATGTACTTTTAAATGATTTGATATGTCAGTGTCAGATTGTGATTTATTGTATTTGTTCAAATTGTTATATAAAACATTTTGTTTCTTCATCCTTTCACCAACGCCTCTGTCTGTTTGTTATTTAAAATGCCATTTCAAGTCCCCACTTACACCACAAAAAGCACTTTTTATTCTGCTGTTAGGTTTGTCAATCCAGAGCAGAGAATCTGAGATGATCTTTTTTTACAGAATCGCTCCAGATGCTACTGCTGGGGGATCCAATAATCACCCATTTTAGATATTGGCAGGTGCCAGCAGATACTGATCTAAAACTTAAAACAGCAGATCAGGAAGCAGAAAATACCTATCTGGGACCTATTGTGAGAATTCAGAAAACAAGACGATAGAAGAACGATAACAAAACTAAAGGTTATCTAACGCAGGTTTTTGTGTCTAGAAGAGGAAAACCATGAAGGACTGAATGAAGTTTCTGGCAGAATGAGTTTGGGTTTGGTTTAAAACGTAAACATGAAGGGGGAGCAAAAAAATACAGTGCCAAGAAGATTAAACTAATAAAAACACAAGGGCAAAAAGCATTGACATTTGAAAAGTTGAAGAGGAGATTAGTCTTACCTCAGTGTAAAGGGTTCAGAGAATAACAAAGAACTGATCGACGGCTGAAAAAAAGCAAATAAATAAAGAAACAAACAAAAAACACCACTTAAAAAGGGAAAAAAATTATAAAATGTGTAGGTAGAGGATTGTGAAATGGCCAGGGTAAGATATTTAACTTACAACTTGTTCACCCTGCTTTAAACACACAGACACAAATGATCTTCTTCTCAGTCCAAATGAGGAACCTGTAACAAAGCCCCGTGACTGAATCTGAACCCAAACACAGCTAGTTCATGCCGTTTGTAAAGTTCTGACAAAATGTGTCGGCCAACCGCTTTGTTTACTTGCATGGTTTAAGTTCGTACAGTTACCAAAATAAAGATATCAGTCAGATAAAGACAAATACAGTCGAATCCGGTTAATAGGACCACCAGTTAATGGGACCAGCCGCTTATTTTGACCAAATCCTAAAGAACCGAAACAAATCCTATTATATACTTGTAATGTTATTTGCTTATTTGGACCGAAATTCCACTTAATCGGACCAAAAACGTGAGAACGAATAAGAAAAAGAAGCCACAAGTCGCCACTTAGCCACTGCAAAGCGGATCAGCGATTTACGGGAGGATTTTTGGGATCCCTGGGAGAATTTATGCTTTTATTAAAGGTCAGGAAATCTAAAAAGTTGTGTTGACAAGAGCAAAACCAGCGGAAGGTGAACACGCACACCACTTTCTTGATTTTGTTTAAGTTCAGTCTCTCAAGAGAACGCGCCAAATCACACTGGATCAGTTCTTCAAACGTTGACTGGAATTTAGTAAGAACTTGTTTTTTACAGTATTATGCTTTACATGCTGAGTACCTATACATTGTGTTGTAGATCTTTTAGAAAAACTTGTTTGCAGATTTATTTTTCAATGAACAAAGTTTGTAAGCAACAGTAGTTCTTGTTTGTACGTTCGCTATACGTGTAAATCGAACAATAAAAGTTTAATAAACATTTAATATGTTACATAGCATGTCCCATCTTGTACCATAGGGCATGTTCGTTAATGGCAACGTCCAATTAACCGGAATCGACTGTTTTACCTGTATTTTCTATCTTAATAAAGAGCAGAGATCTAATAATACATGGTCATAATATAATTCCTAAAACAACTAATCTAATGGTGACCTAAGACTTTTGCCCAGCACTGTATACATACTTGGAAGAAGCATTTATTATAATGCAATGAAACCTCATTCTGTATCACTAAAACGGATGCTATACTGAACTATCTACTGATTAGGTAATAAAAAAGCAAAATCAGCTGATTATTGGAAATTGGTTACAATAGTGGTGTTACATAGCAAAATGTTTAAGTAGACTTGAATATCCAGTTAATTCCAGTTCCTGAAGGTAACATTACTTTCAGTCTTGTATTTTAAACTAAAAACCTAAAAGGCCTGGGATGGGGTTTAGACAATGATTGACTTCATATATGTGGAATTCTCTCATGATTATACTTGCTGCCAAATTTGAATAAAACTTCTCTCTAGCTAGGGTCAGTACACTTTCTTGATTTTGAAATAAAATCCACTTTAATAGACTTAGATTTTATTACTTAAATCATAATCCCTCATCAAGAATGACAGTGGGGAATTGGCATGAGAAGTATTTGCCCATTGACAAGAAAAAAAAAAAAAAAAAAAAAAAAAAGAAATGTCCCGAGGGTCTGTTCGCGGTTCCCAGTTAGTGGCAGCATCAGTGTGGGGACACAGAATTCACAATTACAGCCATCAGCCATCTGGCACTTTGTAGTAAATGTTAAAGCTCAGTGAAGAATCTAATAAAATCTGGACATACTGTACATGTCTATATTAGAGCAGGTATATTGGTTAACAGTTCCAGTATTCTTTCCCTTCCTCAGGCTACATCAGAGGACCCTAAATCCTCCTCCTCTCCACTTGTTGATAACTTACAGTCGCTCTGTTTACTTAATACTATTCTCTATTTTTGCTATATGAGTTAATGCAGTTATTATGGTCTATATTTTATTATATTATTATAAACATTTTATTTTAACAGTTTAGTTTATAACTTAATTTAATTAGAGTTTTGGTTCTCCCAAGGTTTCTCATAAGTTTTTCCTGTCACTATTGCCATAGCCTGGCACACTTAGGGTTGTGGGCTTAGCCAGCTGTTGAAATGCTTAGAGACAATGCTCTGTTGATTAAATCCCTATATAAATCAAATTGGCTCAAGTCTACATCTTAAAAATGGTACACAGCATCTCCATATACATAACACACTATATGGTGGTATGAATGCAGACACCTGTTATCTCAGTCAGTCATATGGTCATGAAATCTACATAAGCAAACATTGGCAACATGCTAAAGGAAGAAACATACTGAAGAGTTTGACGTGCCATTTTTTTAGCGATTCAGTTAATCAGATTTCTGCCATGTTAGAGCTGCCTTTGGAGGTTGCATTAAAACCTAAGTTCATGTTCAAAGCCAACATTCAGACTGGTTAAAAAGTGCACCACCAGTGGGCTTTGGAGCAGTAGCAATGCTTTCTCAAAATTGAAAAATGTTTCATCACCTCGCAGTCTAACTGTTGACATTATGAGGTCATTTAAAGTGGTTATCCCTGGTACACAGTCCGTGTGGAATTTGCATGTTCTCCCTGTGTCTACGTGTTACTTTTGGGTAATCTGATTTCCAACCACATTCCAAACATGTTAGGTCAACAGGTTACTATATTCTGATTACTGGGTCCTGACCTATTATGGATGGCCTTCCTGCCTATCAACATGAACAATTTCAAAATCCTCCCCAAACCAAACTCTCCCTGGACCAGTCAACAAAAGACAAAACCTAAACATGCCCACACCAGCCACCATCCTACTATTCATAGCCAGCAATAAGAATACGGCCCCTTTTTGCATTCCTATAAACCCAGCAGTGCTTTACTGAAAAACAAACAAACAAAATATGATTTCATGAAATATGTAGAACAGCAGCAAGGTCCAATGTTGACCTTTTTCTGCTTACTTATTATGCAGATTCAGCAGTGAATTCTTGTTCTTACTTGTGCTAACTTGCTGAACTTTACCCCAAGTTCAGTATGCAGAGCATGTAGTCAAATGCACACAGTTTCTACAAAAGTCCTCACAGTAATTCAACCAGTCGTGATTTACTGAAAAAAAAAAAAACAGGACCGTCTCAGATGAAAAGATCTTTTTTAAAAGTGTACATGTTTGCAAAAACGTTGGGCTCTTTAGTGTGGAATGTGTATCACGTTAATGTTGACTGAACTGTACGGAATCCAAAGGCAGAGAGAGTTTGTACCATGACCAAGAATACAAACATGAATCAGCCTAAAGCAATAGCATGAAATTTAATTAAAGCACTTCAGCACTGCAGGGGCAAGACAATATTTGCCAAGTTCTTTCCAGGTGCTTTCCATTATCAGTTCGAAAAAGACGCATATTGGCTTTTTAAGGCTATTTCCAATGCATACAGTACAGTACAAGTTTATTACTGCCAACAAGTAGATCCTGAATAACTAAAAGATTTATGTGTAAAAATGCATCCAAACTTGATTACACTCACAAAGTAATGTTTATACTGATTGTTGTTTAATGTTTACAGGGGATTTTGCATTTCAGATGTGCAACAGCACACCAGGAATGGTAACTGAGTGTACAAGAGCCTGTACTAATCTGCACAGTGAACTGATCTGCTTATTAAAACGAATAGCTTCCACATTTTTAATGAGATTATAGTAATGAACCAAAAAAGCATCTTTTCATTTTCATTACCCACCATTAATAGGAATGCCCACAATTTCATATATAATATACTGCTCACAAACATTAGGGGATATTTCAGAATTAAATAACCCATAATTAAATATCCAATAAGGTTTTGTGAACAGTGTACATTGTAATCGTATTAATTAATTCAAATTCTTATCCTCTTAATTCTAATCGGGGCCGCGGGAAAGCTGGTGCCTAGCTTGCAGAACAGGCGGCAAGGCGGGAAAACCCTAGACAAGGTGCAAATCCAACGCAGAAAACATTCACTCACAAACTCATACAGTATACAATATGCACACTGAGGTGCTTTAGAGACAAGAAATTAAGCTTAACTTGCATGTCTTTGGACTGTGGGAGGAAACTGTAGTAACCAGAGTAAACCCACAACACACACACTCCGCATAGAAAGTACCCAGACCGCACCACCTGGGATTGAACCCAAGACCTTCATGTGAGGCGACAGAGCTAGCCACTGAGCCACAGTGCCACCCTAAGGGGAAATCTGATACTGATAAATCCACTTGTTATTACCCAAATTAATTAGTATATTAATATTCCTTATTAGAACATTTGTTACTAGACAAAATAACACTTTCACCACCATGTATGGTGTATTTATTTGATAAATGACTTACTAGGTGCAGTTAATAAGCAGTTCTGGATAAATCCACCTTTCCCATTGTAAATATATTTGCTAGAAATACTAACTTACATTATATACTCAAATACGGACAACCAAAAATTAAATCTAAAAAAAACAAAACAAAACAGGCATTTATATGGAGTTTGTAACGTCTCTGCTGCTACAACAGTCTTCACTCTCCTGAGAAGACTTTTCACTAGATTTGGAGCATGACTGTGAGGACGGACGCTGATGTTGGACAATTAGCTCTGGCTCACAGTTTGTGTTGTATTTCATTTAAAAGGCGTCTGATGAAGTTGAGGTCATAGCTCTGTGTAAACCAGCAAAGATCTCAATTAAATGATTTTTTATGGACTTTGTTTCAGGAGTTGTTGAAAGTGGAAAATTATGAAAGCATCATATTGAGAATCAGTGGGTTGTCAAATATAACCTGTTCTACTGTTCTACCGTTTATGGTCGAAACAACTAATTACCGATCTCTAATTAAAATATCCATCTACATACATGGTGTAGAGTGGCACCTTGGTTCTCGACCACCTTGTGAACTCGTTCAATGTGGTTCTCAATGCATTTTGACCAGAAAACTTTGTCTCACTGAAAACTTAGGTATTGGACTCTGGACCAGGTGAAGGGTTCAAATCACACCTCTGCCAAGGTGCTACAGTTGGGTCCTTGAGCAAGGCTTTTTACTCACAACCAATTGGATTGTAAGATTGTATGAGTTGTAAGTCTCTCTGGATAAGAGCGTCTGCTAAATACCCTAAATGTAAAATATTTCAGTTCTCGCTGTTTGCTAAATTCTATTGTATGTAAATGTAAATTCTATTTGGGGATATTTTAATAATTTTGTGAGCAGTAAATTAATAATCATATAACAACAATAATAAAACTGAAATTAAACACAAGAAAATCTACTAAGAGGCAGGGCACAAGTTGGGCAGAAGTCGGGGTCAGCACACCTCACAGCTCCATCGTCCCTGGTTCTGTTGCGAACTTTGGCTCTGCCTGTGTGGGGTTTGCATGTTCTCCACATGTCCGAATGGGCTCACACCGAATATTCTTGTTTAATCCCACATTCCAAAGACATACATACATCATTTGTGTTTCTAAAGTGTCGTAGGTGTGCAAGTGTGTGTATGAGTGTGTGACTGTATGCGTCCTATGATGGATTGGCACCAGAAGGTCCAAAGTTCAAGTTCCACTTCTGCTCAGCCAGCACTGCAAAGCCCATAGCATACAAATGCTTAGATTATAAGATTGTATCATATCAATTTTAATATCAAAGCTGCTCTGGATCTGCTAAATGTACACATATTTTTAATGAACATATAACATATAAGACCAACCAAACCTTTGCAAACAGAAAATGTCTTAAAATCATAAGGAAAGTTATTTAAGAGACTGTGTGAGGTTTTTTTCCACTTTGCTTAGTAAAATCTAAAGTTTATTTTAAAAAAGAGGCTTGGTTCCTTAGTGAATATATACACTGGAGAAATCTCCCAAGCCTTTTATTTACAGTTTCTATATACAATATCCTGCTAGAGAGGCACAAATGTACAATATTTCACACACCCACTATACTAAAACCGACCCCCCCCCAGCACTACTACTACTACTATTACTACTCACACACAGTAGTAATTAATCATCATACATACGGAGTCCAGATAAGTCCATTAATAAATGCTATTAGTGCTGATAAGATAATGATTCTCAAACAGGAAACTGTTTCAGCTGTCAGTGAAGTGCTACCATGAGAATTAGACCACAGGGAGGATGTCATGCAAAAAAAGACTTTCCCTTAACTTTCCCTTCGCTTCGGTAGGCCAAGGAAGCTCTTCCAATTCCCAAGATATTGGGAACATGCTGGCTCCCATCCAGGTGGAACCAGGAGCAATCTAGAAGCAAAACAAGTTCACCATAATTACTCTGTTTACATTTCTGATGTCAAACCTCTCAATATACTTCTCATGGTCTTTACCCCAGTGAAGGAAAATACTAATCCAGTTTTGTCGTGCTATATTTTTAGAAAACTGTGTATTAAGTTATTTACTATACATACAATGCTTAATTCCAAAAAGTTGGGACAGTTAATTCAATGCAAATAAACCCAGAAAGCACCCTTTTAATACTGTACATGTACTTTGCCTTATATTTAAACAAAAGTAGTAAAAAGGTGAGGTTTTTTAAGTAATAACTAATCAACGTCATTGCTTCCTAAAATAGATGTCTGAAAGATTTAGAACTAATAATGTGAAATAAGTTTATATGAATCTCGTAAGGCAATTGTGTTGTAGTACTTAAAGATCTTCAAGAAATATCTAGTCCTTCAAGACTAAATATGGAAAGAGGTTTGGATGGAAAAAGCACAAGTGAGTTATCAGGTCAAATCTTCAAGGCTAAGAACACTTCTGAATGGACCCTCCCATCCCTCATATCTCATACGTCTTAAACTTCCATGTATCTGTGCTGGATTTTATAACATGAGGTCACAAATAGTTTGTTAAACCTTTGCCAGTCAATGGCGTTCACCGCGGCATCCACAGATTCCAGTTCAAGCTATGCTATGGAAAGAAGAAGTAATGCACTGTGCCGAAGCTCTTCTTCCGTCTCAAGGCTTGGTATCATCTGAGATGAACAATAGCATTCTGTCAGCCTGTTTTGTGGTCTGACCAGTCCTCATTCCAAGTGAGGACAGGAAAGAGCCAAGCTGTTAAGAGCTTCATATCCAAGAGCCAGCGTCTGTCATGGTTTGAGGGTTTGTCACTGCACACAGCAGAAACAACTTGTAGGTGCAAACGACATTGTGCCTGAATTACAAGTGCATAATTGCATAAGCAGTAAGTGTGGGAGTTCTCCGGGTAAGAATGTGTGGTGCTTTATGAGCTGCAAAAAATGCCAATGCAGGGTCCATATCACTGCACCAAGGAAGACTTGGATTAGAGAAGAACAGGGTGTAATTCTGCTTGCTAATCAAACTGAACTGCTTTCTTTAATGCCCAAGTACTTAATCGCTTAATATTCACCTCACTCACCCACTGTCTAAAGCATTTAAGCCAATTCTGGGTTGCAGGGGGGCCTACTCTAGACTGGGAACCAGTCTGTAGGACACACACACTCACACACACTCACACACACACTCACACACACACTCACACACACACTCACACACACACTCACACACACACTCACACAC